>PYHW01010813.1:2153036-2186437 GCA_013186435.1 Turdus rufiventris | reverse complement strand
GGGACTGCTACCAACACCCTGCCTGACGGGGTGTCAGGTTGTACTCTGACTTTGTCAGGGTTTGGAATTTGTTTCTTTGTAGTACTGTGTTTCTATTTTCATTTCCCTAGTAAAGAACTGTTATTCCTAATTCCCATATTGTTGCCTGAAAGACCCTTGATTTCAAAATTATAATAATTTGGAGGGCGGGGGTTTACATTCTCCATTTCAAAGAGAAGATTACTGTAACTTATCAATTGATGGCAATCATATATTTTGTTCTCAATGAGGATTAACAAATAGACTTTTTTTTTTCTAAAGCAAGTGTTTATTTTAAACAAAAAAGGAAATGAGAAGATTACTGAAAATAAGAAATCACTTCCAGGTTAGTGTAAAGGAAGTTTTAAAATTTCCCTTTTACTGTTCATTAGAGACTGAGGCCATCTCCACTGAGATCCAAATGCATATGCCTAAATTTGTTGTTTTCTATGATTGCAAAGGAAAAGAGAGGTAAATGGAATTCTGCTCATTGTTTCTCTTATGCAAATTCATATCAATACCTCATTATAAGAAAGAGGTATTTTATTCAAGTAAAAACCCATTTTATCAAATCACAAATAGTAATCAAAGACTGACTTTTTTTGCAAGTGATGTAGAGTGACTTCTTTGCTTTTGGACATATAACTACATCTGCTTTACCAGACCTAACTTATCAAAGAACCAGTCTGTGTTATATGATTGGTATAGGTATTGTTTTCTTATCAATTACCAATATTGTTTTCTGTAGATAAGTTTTTGGTTATGGAGGCTGTTGACAAAAATTTTGCAACATGTTTGGTTTAGTAACTATCCTGGTAAAATTATATTAGCAACTTTTTAATTTCATTGGCATCTTTTATGGACAGGTATTTCCTGAATTATTTTGGTTTGTCTGCTTCTAACTTATATGTCAATATAAGTTAGGTTATGCCTTGAGACTGAGTTTGTTCTAAGACAGATCACTAAAAGCCATTTGGTGGGATCTCCTGGAAATTATGAAATTGTTTGGACAAGGAGTGTGAAACTAAGGCTATCCTACTGTTTACTTCACATTTACCCTGTATTTTTTTCATAGTTGGTCATACTAATTTTGAGCTATTTTATACTTGGCACTAAAACAAAATAAAAGGCCAGTTTGCTATTCCGAGCAGTGCAATCTGTAAAATCAGATTTAAATTTATTAGAAAATGCATCAAATATTCATAGAGATGAATAAACAATGTAATCAGAATGTCTGATATATTAAAGAATGCAACTTCTTGTGAGAAGGCATAGATTAAAGTTGTGTGTTGGACTCATTAGATTTGGTACATCTTGGTAGATGGTATTGCACTAATGATAACAACACCACTGATTTTAACAACAAATTTCTTACATACTATTTTGAATGTAAATTTGCACAATAGCTTGTACAGGTAGTGGCAGATCATGTTTTTTTGGTTTTATTTATTTAGCTTTTTATTGCCATATCAAAGCTAAACTAAAGTTCAATGGAAGCCTTTACCATTGCTTTCAGAGACTTTGGACAAACCCTAAGTGAGATGTTAAAAGTAGTCAAAGGAAGAAAAATATATTTCATGCAATGTCATGATTGTTTTAAGGAATATTGGTAAAATAAGACAATAAATTATGGTGAAATAGAATGAGCAGGTAAGACTAAAATGCAGAAAACGTTTGGAAAGGAATTAACTCTGCAGAGGGAGCTCAAGTAATAAATGTAGAGACAGAGAGGGAATGTATAAATATGAAGAGGAATTTTGAAAGACATGCATTGAAAGTGTCAGATTTTTTCATTTCTGGCGATCTATAACACGGTGCAGAAAGACTGCAGAAAATAAAATGTTTTACTCCTGGGTGATCAGGAAGGCAGTGAGACTTTCAAATACCATTACTGATTATTGTAATAATGTCTAAAACCTGCAAGTCTTTACTTTTCATCATACCTATATCATGGCTAGGGCAAGAAAGACATCACAGTTCTATAGTTTGAACCTGATCACTAAATCAACAGTAAGAGTGCTTACTTCAAAATTAGTCTACTACAGTTCAGACTTGCTTATGTTATGTCATTATATAAAAGTCTGCCTTACTACTTATTGGTGCCAGAAAATAGCTCAATACTTATGAAGGAGTCAAGTACTTAGCATAAGAATGAACCAATTCTTTCCATCATCAAAGATAATCACTGAATGATTAGCAGATTTTGTTAACTACATTACAATAAAATAATGAAATATATATTTTGTTACAAGTTGAATGTATAATATATAAATATAATTTCAGGAATAATTATGTTAAAGGAAAAAAACAAATGCCTATGTGATGAGTTTTCTTGCTGGTTTTGTATAATAAAACCTCAAATGACTTTGCCCTTGAATAGATCTGACTGCAGATCTAATCAGAAGGTACATATTTAATAAAATATCATAGTGACATGATTCTTAGAAAGAGAGACAAGCAGCAGTATCACTACTTGACTAGGTATCTCCTATCCAACATGCAAAAAAGCACTGATGTTTTGGTTTTTTATTCCTCTCAGTTTTAACAGATGTTGATAAATTTCCCTTCAAATTAAAAAAAAAATTAAAAAAATAAAAACCACAAAAAATTAAACCAAAAAACCCCAAAAATACAACAAATCTAGTTCAAAAAAGGTTACGCACACCACTCACAGATCAATGCATGTTTGTAGTTCTGATAGGTCAAGATATTTCAGGATAAAAACCATGGAGTCCATCTTGACATCTTAGAAATCCAGTAACATAAAATTGTAGTGCATTAATTATCTTGATGGGTCATGATACTGTTTCTCCTTTATGTGGTAATTTTATTTTTAGATGCAACATTTTTTTTTTTAAATGTAGGAGATCTATATGAGAAAAGAGGTTTCAATTGAAGCATTATTCTATTCAGTCTGTTAATCCTAATGCTCTAAGGATCCTCCTGTGCAATTACAGAATCACAGAACCACTACATACGTACTCCATTGATACAACTGTAGACAGCAAAAATCCCATAATTACTAACTTTCATATTCATCTTATAGAGTTGTAACGATGTAGAACTTACTTAAGGTAATCCTTAGGCTTGTGAGAATATTTTCTTCATAGTTTTGATATTTTCTAAAAATCTATCAAAAAGTAATTGAAAACAAAGCTAAATGGTCTTTTGTACTTGGTATTTTTTAGGCCATATAGATTTTTGTTGTTTTTCTTTCAAAAATTTTTAATTTCTCTCCATTTAAGGTTCTAGTTGTGTTGATAATCTATTTTAAACTAAAAGGTTTAAATTCTTATTTAACCAATGTGGGGAAAAAAAAATATTTCAGAAATAATTAAGGAAAATAACAATCCCTGTGGGGCACATCCGTGGCTCATATTAATAAATTTCAACAGCCAAACATTATGTCATCATCTTGATCTATCGACAAGACAGAAAACAAAGACCCATGGTTACAACACATTAAAAGAGCTATTTTTTATATGACAGCCCTACTTATTTGTGTTCAACGCATCATGAGGGATATCTTCACACTTAGCAAAGCAAGTAATAAAATAAAATGCTTCTTGGTTGAAGTTATATATTGTGCAGGTTCATATTTTTATGTTCATTTCTCTGGAAAATATAATCAAAATCTTTTATAAATCTCCAGCAAAATTCTAGTTTATGGTATATAATTGTTCTGTGAAAGACTATTAGAAGAATCAAAAATGGGAATGGAACCACATTCCTTCTGCCCAAACTAAGGAAACAGATTATTATCAAAATTCAAAAATTTGGAAAAAATGGTAGTTTATATATAACCTTTTTTGCATTAGGTCTTATTCTTAGCAAGAGCAATTTGTAAGTGGAGGTTCAAAAGAAAATTTACTAGTCTTGGTTTTGAAATATGTGTTTCTGCATAAGATGAATGCTGTTAGATGTTATTAGGTACTGTCCATTGTCTCATGTTGGAAAACTGCTTGTCCCATAAATGAACTTTTCTTTCTGGGCGGATTCATAGAACAAGTGATAGCATCATTCCCAGAATTATTATTGAAGGTTAGTTTGCCAGCATTGAAAACAGATATACAAGTGAAATGGCAGAGTAGTCTTAATAAGGAAAGTGACATATAGCATACACATCACATGGACCTAGAAATCTCTGTGTATTTATATGTAATACTATCCCAATTCTATTTTTCGGTGGTCTTTTCCTAATGGAGAACATTCTTCTCCTCCCCTATCCCTTTGGGCAGGAAACCATTCTCCAGCAGTGCCTGAGATGAGAAGCAAAGTTTATAATCTGACGGAGAAGTAGAGAAATTTTTAACATGTAGATCATCCATAAGTTATACTTTTTGTAAGTTACTCTTTTCTCTGATAACAAATGCAATTTAGTCTGTCTAGAGCTTTTACTTTTCTCAAAACTTGTATTAAATATTAAACTAATACAGCCATAGAGCAACTGTAAATGATTAAACCTACTATAGTAATTCAAGCTTCTTATTTTTTCCAGCTGAATAAAATCATAACTCTAAAGACTGCTATGAATCATGATTATTAGCATTTCAAAACAACAATAATGACAGCAGTGAAAAATATTTCACAATTCACTTTTTTTTGTAAAACAGATATGGCTTTAATCTCTATTATAATGTCACCTACTGCTGCCAATATGCTTAAATATCTTTCATAGTTTTCCCATATCCTCCAAAACTTTTATTCTTATGCATATCAACTGTGAACATCATTCGCAGCTTCACAAGGATGTGACATCCAGCGCAAAGCAGAAAGCATTTTCTTAGCCTGTTTACTAAAGAATTTTATTTAATCTATCTGTTTTAATAACTTTCTGAACCAATGGGTCAATTTCAACTAATGTCAAATAAAATTACAACAAAAAATGCTAGAAAATGACCACTTAACTATAAAGACCCAAGATCAGCATCCCTGAAAGAGAGAGAGCAGAAATCTGTCTGCATACTTCTTTTAGGATCAGCTGTCTGTCCAAAGGCAGACCCATTCTCATATATGATTATCTTGAATTTCACTGCAGACTAGCTTTGATGCAGCTGTTTTTTGCCTAGGATGAATATTCCTGAAATATGGAAAGATGTGTGGAAGAGGAGGGAAAAGGCTTTGACAGAACAGCTGGCTAGGTGAGAAAATATATGAAGTCATAGGTACTGCTTTCATCATTCAGAAACAGTTTGCTTTTCTTTTCTGCTTTATTTTAACCATTTTAAGTTGGGGTAGAATAAAGGAAAGACATCAAGGAATTCCTTTGCTTGAATTGTTTTTATGCTGAAAACAAAACAGAAAAAAACCCTCTTGAAGATAACATCTAGTCTTTAACTACAGGAATAAATGCATAAAAATTTAATCATTAAATGTGAATTTGACACTTTTGAAATAGATGAGGGATCAAGTTCCTCACATTCCTAAGTTCAGTAAAATTATTGCCAGGTTTTCTATAAACACATATTATTTTTAGCCAGAACTTTCTGAAACAGCTGCATAGTGTCATGCAGCTCAGATTCCTCTTCTCTCTCTTAACCAGGGTAAATCATGCTTGTGCACGCTTATCATCAGTTAGTGCCAGTTAGATTGGCAAGTTATATTATTTTAATAATACATGTACTCTTAGTATCCATAGTTTAGCCAGGATAATCTCTGATTGGATGGTAATTGAAAATTTATCCATGAAGTTGGCTTAAAATATTTGATACTTTGTGAACCCAAACGAAGTGCATGGGTTTGTTGCTGAAATGTAAAGTTTAGCTGTGTGGAAAAAAAATTGTTGCTTTCGAGCTATATTTTATTTTGGTAAATCTTAGAATTTCAATCTGTTAGAAGTCCAGTTAGTGAGGTAAATACCCACTTATTCCTCTCAACTCTCAATCAAAAAAAAAAAAAAAAAAAAAAAAAAAAAAAGAGAAAAAAAAAATCTACCCACATTTTACTTTAGGCATTGCAGTGTGTTTTTTAAGGTCCATTTGTTTTCCATATCCATCATCTTACTTTTCACATATACAGATCAACAGATATCCTTAGAACTGTTTTGAGTTCACATATGGTTGCAATGCATAAATGAAATAAATCCTCATCTAAAGCTAATAAATATTCTCTAACATCCTTGCAATTTTAGCCCATTAGAAAATTCTGTTGAGGTCGAGGAACATACTACTTTCAATCCTTACTTAAAGCAATTAACCCAGAAAAAACTGAAATATCTTCAACTTTTCCTCCTTTCAGCAAAGAGTAGATTCATCTTAGGACAATTAATTGTTCTTATCACATCTCAAAGACTTAAAATTTTTCAGCACTCTTTCATAAAGTAGTTTTCAAATAAGTTTCAAAAAAGTTTTCTCTGCAGGGTGATGCGAGAGAGTAATGGTTGTTTATAAAATAAAGAATTTTCAGTAATTAAAAAAAAGACAAAGAGATATTAACTACTTAGCAAAAATCTTTCTTACTGTTCAGTTAGATCAACTGTAAAAATAGCTACCAATTTCATAAGGGAAATAATCTAGAGGAAGATGTATGTAGAATGATAAAAGAATAGAATAAAGATTCAGCCAGCATAGATATAAATCTCTAGATTAATTTCAGAATCTTTTCATGGTCTCTTGCATCTAATAAGAAATATGGCATGTAGAATTAAATCTTTATATAAACTTTAAAAAAAATTCTGATAAAATAAAGTTCAATTACAAACTATGAATACATGCCTCATTTTGTACTTCTGCATTAACCGTTAAGTTTAATGAAGGCACAACATTATGCTTCTCATGATATATATGATGAAAATATATACCTGGACCACAACTAGTATTTACACAAACACAGCCCTATTTTCCAGTGGAACCAATTGCTTAGTGGATCGTGGAGCAAGCCTTGTGTGTACTGTGGGTTACTTGTTCATCTTTAACAGGCAACTGGAAGTTACATTTACTTTCGACGCTGACATAAAATGAAAATTCGTTGTACCAAACTGCTTTGTTTGGATTTATTTAGCAAGAAAGTTTTATTTTTGTTTTAAAATATACCTCGATTGCAAGTATATGAATTTAACTGGGACTCAAGGATACCTGGAACAACAACCGAGGATGATTGTTTGTACATCCAACCCAGGGATGACTTGGATGTGCAAACATAGAATAAAGATGCTCTGGATTCCGAGATGCAGCTCCACCAAAAGGATTTCCTCTTCTCATCCATTCTTACTGATATCTTACTACTACAATGCAAAGCAGATAGTCCTGTTTGGTAATTTTATATTTGTGGCATGCAATATAAAGTGTTCTCACTTGCTGAGTTTTCAGGATTTTTTAAAGAAAATTGTCCATGGTAATAAAGAGTCAGTGAGCACAGGATCAGATACATTGCTTAAAGGAACTAATTAATTAAGCAAGGTTGAATAGAACAGCATGAAACAGAAGAAATATAAAGTACCTTTTTTTCCTCCCTGTTTCTGCACTGTGGTGACTAATGTTTATTAAGTCCCCATAGTGAGATGTTGAGAGATTTTTCCCAAGATCTCATGCTGTTTTAAAAGGAAACAATGGTTTGTGATAAAATCAACTCATGCTGAGCTACATTAACTGCACCGTGTTATCAGCTGATAATGGTGTTATTAACACATTACCCACTGTGCATATTTGTGAATTAGGATATTTCCTTCTAAATGGAATTGAGCCATTTTCTTTGAAATGGCAAGTATTAGGCATTTTGGCACCATTTTGGGGAGGTTGAGAATACAGCCCCATTTACTGGGTGGATTTTTTTTTTTTTTTTTTGGTGGATCTTTACCGTTTAAACTTCAGGAAGTATGTTTACTTTTACTCCACTGTCTTGCTTTGAGCTTTCATTAAGACTATTAAAAGGGCATAGTTTTTACAATATAAAATATAAAAATATGTTATGTTGGAGAATACACTATAAATTCTGAACATTCCGAAAGGTCACCCACTAATACAGCAGTAGGTAATGACTCTTCCATTGAATTATGGAAAAGCTGTTGCTGAAGTATAGCAATTGTTTCTTCCCTAGTTAGGTAGCACAGGCCAAATTCTGGAGTGCAGTAGAAAGTAGAGTTTCTTGCTCATTAGAGAAGAGTTGGAGGTAAACATATTTCCTATAAATTCAGTATAATCAGTAAGTCTACTCAACTACACATTTGCTACACATGATCAAATAAAACAAAATGTACTCTTCCTAAAAACAATGAATCAAAACATGTTGCTGTCATTTTCACGCTCATTTGCTTCCTTCTGAACCCAAGACCATGACATGAATAACGATATAATCATTATTTAAATACAGGGAAGCAAATGGTAGCACAATTATGTGATTAAAAATTACCTTTATTTGTATTTTCCCATGTGAGGAAAAGTACATACTGCTCAATTTGTAGACACTTCTCAAAAAGAAAGCAATGCTTTTCATATATGATCATTTCAAGAACTTGTAATAGGAGGAAAACTAAAGCATTTTTTGGTATTAGACAGGAAAAAAATCCACGGACTATTATTCCAGATTAGGAAACCCTGACATAAAAACATTTCTTCTGTGTTTCATGAGATAACG
The DNA here is from genome assembly GCA_013186435.1 of Turdus rufiventris. Lineage (NCBI taxonomy): Eukaryota > Metazoa > Chordata > Aves > Passeriformes > Turdidae > Turdus > Turdus rufiventris. The sequence goes on along the minus strand of PYHW01010813.1, from coordinate 2,177,848 downwards.
AAATTAGCTATCTGTCTCTTCACCGCTTGTTATTTTTTTCTTGAAAATATTTCCAGCTTAAAGTAATTAAATAGTCTTAATGAAATAGATAAAGATACATCTTGCTAAAAGCTGTAAAATTTTAGGGTAATCAAAATGTTGCAGTCTTTTAATCTTGTCGTGCAAAGAGGGTAAAGACTCAAAATCACACAACAATGTGTTCATATAAAGCAGTATTATGTAATCTATGTTATATCATAGAAGTTCTTCACATTTCAGTAACATAAACATACAACCATAAACTACAAATGTCTCAAATATATAACTTAATTCTTATCTTCTAAACATTTTGCAAATTAGTAGTAACAGATATTAAGAAAATATAGAATTATCTTTCAAGTTCTATTATGCATATTCTTCAAGCTCTTGGGTTCCTCCTTTATCCTCTCTGACTAAACTCCTCATTTGTTTAATGGATGTAATAATTTTTTCATTTATCAGACCTATCTGTATTTATATTTACTTTTTAATTCAGGCTTCTGCTCTCTATGTACCTAGATAGTGACAATCACAGTGCAACTCATCTCTACATAAGCTTCTAAATGCTTCTGAAAGAAAAATAAATCATGGGAGTATATAATTTCGACTGCAGACAATTACATCTAAAAGTCTTAAGTTTACCTGGGAGCTTTAAATCCCCTTGGATCTCCTAGAAAACTGAAATGGAGATATGAAAACACTCTTTATGCATTCAAGAAAACTTCAGCTGAACTCTTTTTGTTTCCTTTTTCCAAGCCAAAGGAGGCTAAATTTTAAATGGTTTGGGGAATTTTTCCCAGATTATACCATATGAATCCAAGACAAGACCATTTTTCTTTTATGTGACTGAAGATCTCTGCTGCAGTCTATATAATCCAGCCTATGCTTCATGTGAAATACAAACATTTCATTACACAATATTCAGCATCAGGAGTAAAGTTCTGTGTAGTTTTATATCTCTTTTCTAGCATATAGCCCTTAAACTCTCAAGGCCTTCACATTTTTTTCATTCTGTATAGTGAAGTAGTCCCACCCAAATTACAATGCTAAGTATGAGAACATGTTTAGAGAAAATTCATAATGACTGCTCTTATGACAATTCTTAGAGCTCATAGACACTGAATATTATACAAAATGAATTACAGTTGACATTAAAAGTTGAGTAGATAATTCAGAGGTGGAATTAGAGTTAGGAAAATAGTACAAAATAAGAGACTATCAAGGCTGATGTTAATAAAAATATCTGATGACTAAAAATAGTTGAACTCAAGTGGCAGTGATTTTACTAAATAGATATGACTTCAGAGCCTAACTTTGCTTATTTATGCATTTTGGGAATCAGGAAAAAAATGTAATTTTTCATGCTAAGAAATAAATGGAGGCCAAAGTAGCACAAGTGCAATGCTGGGAGTTTGCTGTATATCTCTTACCCTATATAGTTTCTCCTTGGAATGTTTGGTATGAAAATGTATTGCCCACTCAGGGAAGGTGGAACAGGAATTGCAGGAAGTTTTTTTTATTGCCATCCCTCTTTGCTTTTGTGTTTTCCTCTCCCTGTTTTCTCTACTCATATCTAGCAGTGAATTGGAATGATAAGGCAGTGTTTTGTGCAAAACTATGCAATAACATTTTTAATAAGTAGACTGGAAATTCTTTTGTTATAAAATATTTATTTCTAAATACATTTATTTGCAATAAAGCAAAGAACAGGAAAAACATATTTAGTCTGCAATTGAAACAATATAGTATTGTTTTCTAAATGTATGATGCTAGTTAATTTCACTACTGCATTTCCTTATTAATTTATGCAGCTCATTAAGTTTAACTGGCATGTACAGAAAAAATGATCTTGCAGTTTGATTTGCAGCAGGGGGAGATGTACTCATGAATATCTTGGTTGTGCTTTCCCCACATATTTTTAGCTAGGAAAACTGTATTTCTAGAGGGGTGTCCTCTGAACAACAAAAATGTTCTCTTTGCCTTTTTAATAAAATAAACAAAAATACAAAAACAGTGAGATAATTAAGAAATAATTATGATTTTTAAATTTTAAGTATTTAATATCTTATTTCTAGATACTAGTTCTGCAATTTTAAAGCTCTTCTGAAATGAAAAATAAATGTAATTGTTTTCATTACTATGATTCGTACATAATTTAGGGATTGAGGATTGATAGGAAGAAATGGGTTCTACTTGAGTAAGAAGGCCAAGTGACTAAGTTTGGGCACTAAGAATTCCTCAAATCAGCTAAGGAAAAACAACAACCAATGTGGAACTGGTAAAGTATGGATTTAAAGAGGTTGCTATAGATGAAAACTGTCATTTCAGCTTGGTTTCTTTCTTAACATTTTCTTAAAGTCACTTGAAAACTTTTTGCTGAGGATTACCTGTGCCTGTGTATATATTTCAGTATGACTGCTAACAATGAGACCATGAGGGGAAGCATGTCATGCAGTAACAAATGACATGGTTATTTTAACTGCTTTATTCATAATTGTATCATGAATAGTTAAATATATCTTTGTTTTACTAAAGCCTTTAGGAGTATATAATCGAGGTAACAGTAGTTCAGTCAAGAAATGTGTGTAGCAATGCCCGAAATCTGGCAAAATGAGCATTGTTTTGAGATTTAGAAACCATGGAAAATAATTCTTGTGTGTGAGTTTCTCCAGAAGTATTGTGAAACATGCTGCTTATAAAGTTGAAAAGAGTAAGCATTGGCAAAGCTAATATGTAGCCTCTATATCATGTTTTTTGTAGCTAAACAGAAAAAAACAGCCAGTAATTCAGGATATTACTTTATTTTTAAATGAATACTCAAGTTTTTTTCTTTAGACATGAAAAAATCAGGAATAAGACTGTAGAAGAGTGTGTCTTAGGTTAGTCAGGTGGAATTAGGTTTACTTAAAAGTCTGAGACATTATTATTGTATAATAATGTAAATATGTTTTGTCCGTACCAGACACTTGATGAGGAACAGTCTCATGTCAACAAGTGTTACTCCTGAAAACCTCTGAACAGCTGGTTCTTGAATGAAATAGGAATCTGGCAACTCTAGGATAGATCTAAGCAGAAAGAGAAAATGCTCTATAAGTGGAAAAAATAAATTAGTCAAATTTTAATAATGTGAACAAACACAAATGGCTATAACTGTTAATTTGTTCACTTTGGTACATATATTCATTTTCTAAATACAGAAGAGACCTCATTAGGAAAGCTGCAGTCAGAATCTGTTATATCTTAAGAAAAAAAACCAAAAAACCACCAACCCACCCAACCAACCAACCAACCAACCAACCAACCAAACAAACAAACAAAAGAAAAACCTTCAAAAAAGCAAACAAGCAAACAAAGCAAAACACCTGTGAAAGCTAAAATAGTTCCTCTTTTGCCAGGTTCAGAGACAATGACTTGCATCAGATCAGCCCCGTGACTGCCAGATTTTTGGTGCCAAGGCAGGGTGAGGTGAGGCCAGGTCTTCAGCCCATAGCTCAGGGTCTAAGTCTGGATAAATGAGATTAGTGGCCCAGTCATGCTGTTGAGAGCCCAGGACTAATCTCAAAAGAATGCAGAAGGCACCGACAGAAAGACCAGCTGGAGTCTCCCTGCTGGTTCTCTTGGATCTTCCGCTGACTCCTTTGTTAAATTGTTCTTCCAAAGTCACCACTGCACCATCTCTAAGCTGGCCATGAGCCTCAGCAGCCAAATCCACCAGAGGAAGGATGTTTTCACAGCCATTCCCAGTATTCTCAGAGACCCCAAGCCAATTCTTTAAGCATGAGTTCTGAGGTGTCATGATAAGCTGTTGGCATTCTCAGGATCCAAGGGATGGGATGTCAGTCAAGGGGTTGTCTTCTCCCTCTTTGTCAGGAAAAACACATTCTTGAAGAGACAGTTTTTGTCTTTCCTCTAGGGTCTGCTTGGGACCATTTTTTTCTGTTCCCCAACAGGCTTTTTCCTTTGTGCTTTCCTTACTCTTCTCTAACTCTGTGTTAGATATGACTTTGACAAATGCTGTCCAGTGCATATGTTGGATACACTTGCTTTTTCTGTTGCCACTAAAATCTGTTTTGCTCAGTTTCTAAGTTTGCATTATCAATGGAGGAGCTGTTGATATACTTATTAAGTCTAATATGATTTTGTGTTACTTCAGTCCTGTACTCTTAGATGCTTCATGATTGTTATAGGGCCATGGATCACACATTCTCCACAGAATAACTAAATTATGTTCCTATCTACCTAGAATTTATTAACAAAGTTGCAGCACTCATGTAAAGTCAAAGTAAACAAAAATTAATTAGCAGCCACTTGGTCATTAGATAATTGCTCTTTGAGCTTAACTGATTAAAACAAAGCTCTAAACAAGTCAAGATTGAGTCCAGAAAAGGTAAACCTCACAGCCCAGCCTGAGGCTCTGCAAAGTTAGTAAAAACTCTTATTACCAACGGCAATACTGAGTGTGTATGCTATTTTTAAATTAAAAAGTTACATTTAAAAGTTAACAGTCTTGCTCATGTGTTCAAAGTTTAAATACAATCATTTAACCTTTCATTTACCTTCTGTGAAGTTGATGTTAAGGTAATAGTTTTAATACTTCTGTTTTCTAGGACATGTCTTAGTAGCATGACATCCCCTAAACTCAAAACCTACAAATGTGACTGTAACAATGTACGCAGTAGGTAGTGCATGTTGACTATGTTTTTGTTTTTCTTTTTTTTTTTTGAAGTATTTGTTGTTGAAAATGGGACCAAGATTAATTATGTAGTAATATGTCTATGATAGATTGGAAGTAGGGAAATTCCACTTGTCTTGAAATATTTCTGTGCTATATCTAGGACTTGTATGAATCATTAACATTGTTTATCATTGATAGCATACATGAAGGGTATTTGTCTGATCTTTTAAATTTTTCAATATTTACTTTTAATAAATATGTCACTGTTCCATAAAGGCTTCATAAAACCTTTCTCTGTATTTGCAACTCTGTTTAGGACCTATTGTTCCACTGTGTTGAAACAATAATGGCAAATCTTTAAAGACAGTTATTGGATCCAAACCTACCTAAAAACAAGACTTTGCTCATTTCTATAAGCAACACAATAAAAATCACTCCTTTTGACATCAGTATATTCCTCTTTATAATTCACATGCACACAAAAACAAGTAAAAAGCGGTCATTCCTTGTAGAATATGTTGAATATTAGAACTTGTGTTAAGAATCACGTGTGGATTCAAAAGTTTTTAGCTTCAGATGGTGATGGATAAGAGAAAGTGTTTAAATATGCATCTAGCACTTTCAGCTCAGAATCTGTGATCCAGTGAGGCTGAGAAAGTATCCAGGGGAAATATTGCTACATATTTTTATAGTCTTGTGCTTTCTTCTCTGTGTCTGCTTTTGGCTATTATTGGGGAAAGGCTTAGATTAGATATACCTTTGAGCTAAACTAGTGTAGCCATCCTATTTTTCTGTATTACTTGCCACAAAGGTATGCCTCATTTATAATCATATCTAGTTATTTGTCAGAAACTAGACAATGTGGGAATAAAAAGTCTCTGTAAAACATCATAAACACTTTCTAGTTCCTTTTCAAGTGACATTTAACACTTGGCTTTTGAAAACCAGATCAACACATTTTAAATCTAGGTAAAATATAATTTACAGTCCTATAACATCCTAAATTAGACTCACTACTGATATACTAATCATCTTCTCCATCTCCATGGGCCATCTGAAATTTTCTTCAAATGGAAGACTTCAGATAGAAGATACAAGAGAATCTACAGAGGATGCAATGTGTCCTCCAGAAATAAGATCTATTCCAAGAATTTCACAAGCAACTGTTGCCCTCATGCATCCAAACATTTTTTTTTGGCTGGGAAAGGACATTATATGAAAAATCTGTGATAAGGCAAAGATGGTAGCATAAGTGATAAGCGACAGTAACAGGGAGAGATCACAAAAAGAAATAGAAGTTGTGCAAACCCATAAAAAAATCACACTGATCAAAACAAAAGAACCAAAAAAGTTAGAACAACCAAGAAGTTGTCACATTAAGGTCAAAGTTGTCACAATGATAGGTCACAAGGTCATTGATAGAATGGGATGAAAGGGGATAAAATGAACTTAAGACATTAGAAAGAGTAAACAGAGTTAAGAATTAGTGCTAGAGTGGCATGGGTACACAAAGGAAGAAAGAATGACTGCAATGCAGGAAGATGATACAATTTACTCAAAAGATTTTAGAAATTAAAAAAAAAAAGAAAATCAGGATTTTGGGAAAAAGAGTGGCAAGAGTGGAAGCTAGAATTAACTAACCAGGAGAAGTGGGATCATTGGGATGGACTAGAATTAGGTAAATCATTGTGGTGGTCCTGTAGAGCTGCACTGCTGAAAAATATCATTCAGTTCAAATTGATTACTAATATTCAGTAAGAAAAATAATGTATGATTCAGGTGTTAAATCCTATCACAAGGCAAATCCAGGTTAAATATTTCAGAAGTGCTATTTTGAATACTATAGGAACTGGACTGGATTATTTTTATGCATGTGTGAGAAAATTACAATGTGAAGAAACCAAGGAAAAAATGAATATCATAACATTCATAGAGATTTCATTAAATGTGGTAACTCTTGAGATGCATAACTTCTCTTTTGTGCCTCATTGTGTACCACATTAAGGAAGTGAAGACTGGAATTCATTTTGTAAATAGATAGGTAGCAATGGTCAATAAATTCCTTTCACTGCTTCACTGTGTATATGCATCTGTGACATCATTAATATATAATTTTACAAGCAAATGATGGCAAACTCCAGAAGTTGTTATTTTGTCTTTTTCCTTGTCTTCCTTTCCCCTGCTTTTCAAATGTGAAGTTTCAAAAGTGATTTTGTTCCAACATAGTAGGACAGAAAGGAAACAATAATGTATCATCCAAAAGCATTGCCTAATTTTAAAGACTGTTGCCCTGGCAGTATCTACCCAACACAGTGTAATATTTCCTTAAACATGTGCTGTACAAAGAAGTTCCTAAATGGGACTGCACTACTGCAGATACGGAATTACTGTTGGTACATTCTGTGACTCTTTTATAGAGTACCTTGAAAATTTTATATCACCTGATAATTTGAGTTATATTCATTCTGTCTACTCAACTAAAATGTGCTTAACTAAATAACAGTAAAGATATCATGTAGCAAAATATGCAAGAATTCCATGTCCATGAAGGATAAAAGTATTTTCTGCCAATTCATGTCACATATTTGACAATTTGGTTATCCAAAAAACGGTATGCATGTGCAATTTCAAGAAATGGGAATCCAGCTGTGCTAGGGTCACATTTAAATTCTAGATCGTCATTTTTACAATGATGTTGCCCTGTCAATTGTAATTCTGTTAATATTTCTGCAATATGGTTTAAACATAAATAGTTTTACATGCCTATATACTTATGTTAAAACTTCTGTTTTTGGGTAAAAACACAGCCTAATTCTGGAATTATTTATTTTACTTAATATTTTCTCAGTATGGGTTTTTCTCTTCTTCATGCTTCTTCAGTTAATTTCATGAAAGAATTTGAAGCACAATTATACAGAATATTGACCTGGTATTTAAGTTTTAATAATGAAAACAATAAAATGTTCCTTTTTTTCCCTCTTGAGGAAAGGTAACTGATGCTCAAATCCCATTCTCAAACTGAAATCCCTCAGGTTTTACCTGCCACCTACTCCCCTCCCCTTTGACTTGAAAAAAATTATCTCTGGTAGCAATACAATATTTTTTGAATCTTTTATTTTTCCCTCAGTTTTGTGACCTTCTTGTTCCTCCCTTCATAAAGCTCTACTAAGGACCATATATTGGTTATTGTTTAAGACAGTGTTCAGAGTTACCTGGCAGAAAGTTTGTAATACACTCAGTAATTAGGTAATGGGAATTGGGACACAGAAGAAATGGATCTTTGCAGCCCAGAGGGAAATACGCTAGAGCCTGGCTGATTCCAAAGTTTTGGCATGGAAAACCTGTCATTTGATGATTAGTTTCCAAACCTCTTATGTCAAATAGCGTTGTTTGTTCATAAAACATGCTACAATTGTCTGTCCCCAAGGCTAGCTAGAACAAACTATGTGACAACAGAAAGTTGCTGGGAGTATCAGTAATTGCAGTCAATATGATTTAATGGGTAACAGATTAAAAATTCTTTGCCTAACTGCACTTGTCCTGTTCATATTAGTGGAGCAGAAGGCCTGTAACCAATATACATATTTGTATACACACAACATATATATATATAATATATGTATATGTATATTTAGACATTATTTATAGTGTATTATATACACTATAAATGTTCAGATATTTGGTTGAAATATAGAATAGGTCTGGAAGTTGTACATATGTATTTTATAAAATTATATATTAATGCAATCTAAGTGATCTTCCACGATAAGGAAGTTTCAATATTCCTGGCTTCAGAAAGACAAAAATAATTTGAAAAGTATTTCAAAAGATTACTGGGACACAAATTGATAAGACTTGAATAAAGCATCATTGAAAAATTCTTTCAGGTTGCTGCACATTGCTACGTAAAAATAAGCTGTTATATAGTAAATAAAAGTTTAAAAAAGCATTTTCACTGCTGGTATAGTCTAAACCACAGCATTTTTGAGTAATTCAAATATCATGACATTTACAAACTTATCCACATAAATTTAAGGACAAAGTTTAAAAATTTAGCTATGCTGCAAATTCATTTGTATAATTTGGTTCTTTCAGATTTACACTATAGAAAGTTTTCAAAAATTCCTGCACATTGTTAGGTTTCATATTAACTAGAAGTGGCGTGAGGCAAGGTTTCCTGAGTATGAACACAGAAGGATAGAACAAGCCATGAAAATACAGTGAAAGTATGATAAATAAGGCTGAGTAAATTTGGGTGCCACAAGTGTGAATATGAAATAATTTCTACAGTGCAGTAGAGTACACACTGGATTCTAGGTAATTCTCATCTTGCAAATTTGTGCCACTCTGTTACTCTCTCAGCAAGAGATTAAGGTCTGAAACAATATCTTCCTGCATTAAGATATGATTGATGATGTTAAAAAATGACAAGATGATTAGCCCATGTGCAAAAAAAAAAAAAAAAATGCCATTAGGAGCTGGAGAACCTGGTTTAAAGTGCTAGGAAACCAAGTTAAAAACACGGTAGTAAGAAAGTAGCATTAGTGCCCATTCTGTCACAGACCACTTGTGCGAAGGGGACACAAGTAGATTTTGTCTCTTAATGTTCCCATTAAAGGAAGTGATACCTGCTAAGAACCTAATTCGGTGGTGTTGCATGGTTCATAAATAATAAAATGCAATGGTAATCATCATAAGGTGAAAGCTGAAAAGCTTTCTTAAATAATTGCAAAAAATATGGTGTTTGAAAGCATCATATGCCTTAGCATATTTAAGGACTGATTTCAGAGATAAGACCAGATCATAAGAAACCTCATTGCTACAACAATAAAGAAATATCTCAACTGTTTTAAATTATCATAATTTTGTTGAAATAAATGAGGAAACATTATTTTATACCCGCATAGGTTATGTCACTTTATTCCATGTCAGTTCAAGACTATTATTAGGTAACTGATACCACAGATGTAACATCAGTAATAGAAATATTAACAGTTTTGGTCTTATATCTTGATATTATCAGATTGAATTGAAGGAGAAGAAGAGATAAAGAAAAAGAAATCCTTTGTGAAATCAAAGAATTACAGAATCATTAAGGTTGGAAAGGACACCCAAGGTCATTGAGTCCAAGGTCCATCATGTGACAGACAAGTCCAGTCATTTAATGAATATTTCCTTGAATACTTCCAGAAATGGTGGCTCCACCAGTTCTCTGGTCAACCTTTTCCAACACTTAACTACCCATTCAATGAAGAAATTCTTCCTGATGTCCAACCTGAATTTCTCCTGGTGAAGCTTCAAGCCATTTCCTCTTGTCCTGTCACTGGTTACCTGGGAGAAGAATCCAAATCCCATTTGTCTCCTTACCAGAAAGTCTCCTTTCTGGTGGTTGTAGAGACTGATAAGATCTTCCCTGAGTCTCCTTTCCTCCAGGCTAAACAACTCCAGTTCACTTATCCTCTTATCTATGCTTTCAGTCTTTAATTCTGTCACACTAATGAATGATCCCATACTAATCTGTTAGGTTGTTACAGAGCTAAATGAAATCTGCAGAACATTAAAGCTCCTCACACACTTCCAAACATCATCATAAGTTGAAATGATGGGTCCTGATATTTAGGATGCCAGTGTGGATTGTCTGAAAATGAATGTAAAGCAAATGATAACATGACCTAACAAATATCCTTTTTGTCAAGGAAGGTGTAACAAGAAAGTTACCTGACACACTATGTAGAATAAATTGACAGGCTGCAGATATCTCTGTCCTACTACAAATGAGTATTAAAGATGTAATACTGTAATGCTGCTAAATAGGTCAAGCATAACTATAAAACTATTTGCAAATCTTCGATATTTCCTGTATATTAACCACTCACATTCATATTCACAGTTTCAAACTTTTTCTCTAATAGTTGATGTTTAATATGTAACAAAATTGCTCTTAGATATGTATATGACTTTGGAAGGATGTAAAATAGATTGCTAGGTTTTACAATATACTATGTGATTGAATCAAATTTTTCTGCAATTGTTTAGGAGGCACTTGTATTATGTAGCTTAATTTATAAAAAGTATGGTTCAGACAGGCAGACAAATGCAAGAAATTTCCCATGATACTGTCTTTGTGTAGTAAGAATCTGGAAGTGGGAATACAGGGGTGGCTTCTATGAGAAGCTGCCAGAAGCTTCCCCTATGTCCAACAGAGCCAATGCCATGCAGCTCCAAGATGGACTCACACTGGTCAAGGCCAAGACCATCAGCAATGCTGGTAGTGTCTGGACAATGACATGTTTAAGAAGAGTAAAAAAAATGGCTGCAAAACAGCAGCTGGAGAGAGGAGTGAGAATATGTGAGAGAAACTTCTCCAAAGACACCGAGGTCAGTGAAGCAGGAGGGGCAGGAGGTGTCCCAAGCACTGGAGCTGAGATTCACCTGCAGTCCCTGGAGGACCCCATGCCAAGGCAGGGAAAAGCCTGAGGGCAGCTCTGACATTGTGGGAATCCTGCACTGGAGCAGGACTCCTGGTTTGGTGGAGCAGGTTTGCTGTGTTGTGACCTCATGGGGGACCCACACTGGTCTGTTCTAGAAAGACTGCACCTTGTGAGGGGCATCCATGCTAGAGCAATTAATCAAGAACTGCAGCCTCTGGGGACAACTCACACTGGAGTAGCACTTGGAGGATTGTCTGCTGTGGGAGGAGACCCTTACTGGAGCAGGAGAAGAGTTTGAGAAGCCCACAGTCCTCCCCATGAGGAGAAAGGAGTGGCAGTATGTGATGAGCTAACCAAAACCACCATCCCCATCCCCTGTGCTGCTGGGAAGAGGGGGAAAAGAATTAAGTTAAGCTCAGAGGGCAGGAGTGGATGGAAGGCGTTCTAAGATTTGATTTTATTTCTCATTATTCTACTCTGATTTGATCGGTAATAAATTCAAAATGTTTCCCCAAGCTGAGTGCGTTTTGCCCACATCGATAATCAGTGAGTTATTTCCTTGGTCCTTAACCCATAACCCTGTTATATTTCCTTGTCCAGCTAAGGAGGGTAGTGATAAAATAAATTAGGCAAGCAACAGCATCCAGATGATGTCAAACCATCACAACTGTTCAGAATATTTTGCTTGAATATCAAACTAATTTTTTCTGTTCATGTCACATTTAAAAAAATCTTATAGGACTAGGAAGCAACTTTTTAATTTATGGAATGACAGCTACCTTGTGCACAAAGAAAAATGGTTTATTGCATAAACAAGATCATCAGAATTGTGTGATAAACATCCTATTTTAAGCATTTCTATATTTTAGCATTCTCAGGACATGGTGAACATAAAATAATAAGTTCATGTTTTTAACATAATTTCAATTAGATAACATCTGGGTGGATATGTTTCATATTTAGATGGATTTTCTTGTTGACTCACTTATGAGGGAAGATTGAGGTTATAAATTTTGGGACATGTAAAAGAAACTTTATTGTTCAGCTGGGCTAAAACAAGCTGCTGTATTGGATTACTTGTTATCAATGTCCTAATTGTCAGCAGTATAGTGTAAAGTGAAAGTTCCAGAAAAGGAAACGCACTGAGTTATACACTTTTATAACAGAGGTATAAACCAGAAAGTATCTAACTGAAAATTTTGATAATTCTGTGTCATTGTCAGTGAAATTTCCAATTTTTTTCTGGTTCTGAGCTATTACTGATGCATACTTGTTGAACAAGTAAAAAAATTCTAGTTTCACATCTCGTAGTAAAATTTCACATAAATATCTGGTTATATCATTTACATTAATTTGTATTCTTCATAACTTTTCGAGGTTCCTTCTTTATTGCATACAACTTAAAACATAAACCATTAAACTAAAAACAAACAAACAAGGTGACATCAGTGTAGTAAGCAGGGCAAAATGTGTCAGCACCAGAATTTCTACCATAGTACATTTTATCTCATGTCTAACTCAGCAATGTTCATTTTGTTACCTAAAACAGACTGGAATGATTTTGCATAAGTTTCTTAGATGTTTCCAAGAATTCCAGAAGAAGCTTACAAAGGAAAAATATACATGAAAATAAAAGCTAGAAAAGCAGAATAATTAATAGATTAAAAAAATAGATAAATTTATATTCTGCCGAATAACATTGAAATGGTAATGTTTGCAATGCTAATATGTTTATGTTCTGTAATATACAGAATTATTCTACAATTCATATGGCACATTTTCTCCCGGGTTATCATTTCCAGAGTGATACTCACTTCTAGGTTAATCACAACATACTTTAGGACTCAGTTATTCAGGCAAAATTATTGTGAAAGACATGTCAGAACTAGTTCTGTCCTCCCTGATATTTTTACCAGGAGAAGTATATAGGACCTGATTCCAATTTACTCTAATTACTTTAAATATACAGGTTTTCACTGATTCAGTAAATTGAAATTATATTGCTGTTCCGCAATTACATATGATAGATTAGACAGGTGTGTTACAAACTAGATTTCACTGTCATTTACTCATGATCAGTGTCTCCTGAATATACTTACCTTATAAGTTCTGCATCTTTCATACACAAATCAATGTTTCACAATGTAATTGCTGAAACATGGTTGATGACAGACTATCTAGTACTTTTATTTAATGATGACCATTTTTAAACCAAGAAAACTTAATTCCCAAGGAGACTCATGCATAACAGGAAAATTAAACAAAGTACACATTTTAAAAAACCCAACATATTTTCCCATGCAATTATTTATTTAAAATTTTATTATTTATTTAAATCAATATATTTCCAAGCTGTAAATTAAATGTTTATTGCCTTTTACTGATAAAAGAGTTTCAAATGGAATGCAAATGAGTATGCCTCCTATGAAAATCAATATGATTTATCCACACCAATGGTAGCAATTGTCATGAATATAATTTATCATCTGCCCGTATAATATACTATATACAAATTGTGAGGTGACACCCTGGCAAAGTTCTTTTTCAGATATAAACTAATGCATTACAAACTATCAATCTAGGTCACAAAACTAAACATTTGGAGACAAACAAGTATATAAAATATTTCTCTGCTCAGGTATTTTTATTCTGAAGACTTGCTCCCCTATATGTGATTTGGTTTATTAACTTGCTTTGTTTTAAACTCATTTTTGTTTTAAACTGTATAATGGAAAAAATAGGTGGAATTTTAAGTCCTTTTAAGTCACCGTCAAAATCTGATTTATTTACTAGAAGACAGAATATTACCAAATAAATACATATATTTCTCATATGCTTATAGATTTTATAAAGTAAAAACTTAAGTGTCCATTGTTTTAGAAATTAAATACTTAAAAAAATTTTTAATTATCAAATGCTATTGGCAAAATGAGCTAATCAAATAAACTATATGCATATTTTATACTATGAGTACTAAGCACGGTGCTTTTGTCACATTATTGACAATATATAGCCTGTGCTAAAAACATAACTCCCACTATGCTCCCACCTTTAAAGTATTATGTACTTGGAAGCAGAATTTTTTGAAACCTCAAAACTGGTATACAGTATTTCACAAAAATTTTTTTTGTTGTTTATTATTCTTGCAGCATTCATTGAGGAACCTATATTCTCTGGGTTTTTTTCTCACCATAATTCTTTTTCTTTCTAAGAGACACTGAATAGTTTTAACACAATTTCTTTTAGTTGTCATTTCATTGCTTGTTCAATTTGCTATACATCCTTTATACCTGAAGAAATAATTTTATAGGCTCCAAAGAATTTAAGAGACAATATTAACACTGCAAGTGTAAAGTAAAGAGTAGTAATAATATAGTCTATGTTCTCACCCCTTCTGAGTATCAGTCACTATTTTGAGAGTGAAATTTGCTTTTGAGTAGAATAAAAAGGATACCCTAGAACTGGACCCTCTTCACTTAGTGCAGGGTTTATTTACTTCCTTTTCCCTATTTATCCTTTTCCACCAAGGAAAAACTTTAATTTCACTACCTTATAGAAAAAGAAAACTTTTAACAAATTTGACTTTGTGTTTTTCATGAGAGTACAAAGCTACCTAGTAAAACGTGGTATCTACATTTTATGACTTTTTGTTTAGATACTCATGCCAAAATAATGGACTTGCTTTCATAAGGTTTAGTGGGAAACTATTGTACCGCCTATTTTTCACAGCAAGTGAAAGGGATTTTTCACAGCTGGTTACCCTGTTAGATGAACTTCATATTCCTTCCTCCCCATATTCCAAGCTGCATTGGCTCTGACAGGTGGCAGATTCCTGTCAGTGATCTTGTGTGTTTCATTCATGTTAGTGCCTAAATCAAGGTTGCTGTCTTTTCTACAGCAATTTAGATTGTTCCCACTTTTTTCGCATAATATTTCCAATATTTTGTTACTTGTAGCAAAAAAAAAAAAATATTCTTAAGATCCTTTTATATGTTGTTGCCACTGCTTTATTTCTTCCAGCAGATACCAGCAGATTTTTTTTCTGTATAAGAATAAAGGAATAGATAAGCAAGACAGTGCTCATAATATTCAGCTATCTCATCTAACCTGGTGGCAGGTGAAGAAAAAATATTATCCTGCTGGTGATTGGAAGTGACATCTCCAGGTTGTTGGCAGGGTTCGTCTGTTAATTCCCACATGCAGCATGGTCAATGTGCCACGTGATGGATCACGAAGGGATTTGTAGATCAGGGTAGACTATGTGCAATGTGTCTACCCTGTTTTAGTTCTAAAAAGCCATGCTTTTCTATGTTTAGGAAAAACTAAACCTTTTCCGAAGAATACTAAACCTAACTCTGCTTATGAATGTCAGAAGTAGAAGCAAAGCACAGACTAATTTGTTCTGTGAAAAAGAAAAAAATAAATTAATGACTATAAAATTCTTTGTACTTCCTAAGAACATCCTTACCCAGGTTTGCCTAGGTTTCATCTAGAATTCTACTGTGGGGTTGCTTAAAATTAATCAAGTCTAAAATGTTTTGAGAAAGTTTATGATTCAAATAATATCAAGTAAATGTTTTAAAATCCACAGAAAGTTTCTGACCAGATTTATTCTTGGATGCCCAGCAGAGTTGTTTATTTCCACAAGAGATTTTAGCCATGCAAAATCTGCTAATGGGAAAGACACGAGAGATAATGCCCTAATACAATTGTTTTACTGGTTCATTATTAATTTATAGTTGCTTGTCTGCTTGGGGTTAAAATTCAGGAATGATGCCAGCATTTGTATCTACATTCATTTCACTTAGTGAATGCACCCTGGAAAGAGACTTTGGACATGAACACTAATGGAAAATTATGTTTTGGCATTGACTCACCCTTCTTTCATTGATACTGATCTGGAAAGCAATTCTTACTTTTTTCTGACCAGAACATATCTTCCAAATTTTATCTTTACTTGCCCACATGGTGTAAATACATCTTGTTAATCAGTCTTCCTAAATTATCCTTTTAAAATAATTTTATCATTTTTATAATTTTTTCTACATTTATAGCTATGTTATGATATCACATATCACCCTGGATCCCAAGAGATATGACAGTTTAGAACAGTTAATGGCCTGTTTCCTAATTATCAGTAGCTGAATACTGTGTATGTTGGCACACTGAAGTAAGTTTAAATACCCAGAAGCTAGGAAGCCCATATGTTTGAGTTGTCTATTTAGAGGTGTATCCTGGTGGAATTTCTTCCATTTCCTAATTTATCTCAAAGTTCTGATTTTATAGGTAGATTGGAAACAATGCATTTAAGGTTGTCTCAGCATATGTTCACTTCTGTTCTTCAACTGATCTCCGCACCTTCATCATTTTCCCTCTCTTGAGTTTGGAAGGAGTGTGGAAGATACGTGCTTGAGTCTTGGTGGAGCTGAGCACTGAACACATGCAGTCAGCTGTAAGTTCATAGAAATGAATTGCACATAAATCAAGTCAGATACAGAGATTCAAGCTGCATTGCAAACTTGATGCTTGAAAACTCGAAACATGGGAGACTGTATTTGTTGGACTGGCAAGAGTTTGGGTCTGCTGACACAGGAGCAGCTAGGGAAGATGAATAGCCGTGTACATTATCCGAGACAGAGTTTGTTTGGTTTCCATCACGAAGTTTCCTCTGCCTGAGTAGTTGTAATATGTTCATTTGGGAAACACAAAAACAAAGCATAGTGTCTGCTCCCAGCTCTCCTCCCTGTCATAATAAAACATCTACTACTAATATCCTTTCTCAGTATTTGCATATTTTATTTCTTTTTTAAATCTCAGAAGAAAACTAGTGCTGGTAAATATGCTAGCTGCAATCAGTGCATACCAAGGACAAAACTGTGTTAAGTGTGCTAATTAGAAATTCCAGACATTCTGAGTGCTTCACATGTTAGGTAAAACTTTGTCCCCACAGAATTAACACTATTATCCAGCTAAGTAGAAGGGAGATTTATTTGGACCTACATAGACAAAACAACGTTCAACTTTTGATGTCTTCATCACACACATTCTGGAAACAGGTTTAATTAGTGTGTGAACTACATAATGAGATATAGTGAGATTTTTATCCAAGAAATAGATAAACAAACAAAGAAACTATTTAAAAGTTCAATGAATGTCACCTTATGTCTATACCTCTACCATGGTTTATATTGTGTTAGAGAAAACAAACATGCAGGTCATGAAATAGAAGTCTCTGTTCGTATCATCAGTATTAAAAAATGCAAAGTATTAAATTTCATTAATATTAGCATACACCACATGAGGAAAAAAAACAACAGCTGTTAAGAAATTCCTTTTTCTGGGAGATACTTTTGTCTATTACTTCCTCATTCTATTGTTTAAACGGATAAAATATTCTGATATTCTTGTTATTCTATATTGACATGTAATGTTGGTTAAGCTTATAATTAGTCTTCCTTTTCCTATCAATATCATAGCACAGTAAACTGAATAAAACTCATTTATTTTTTTCTGTACTAAAGAGAAAAGCCTAGGTTGAATCTGATTAAACTACATCAAATCCAAAATAAATAAGTGGGAAAAATACTCCAGGATGCTAGACAACAGCCTTCATATAGTTTGAATTTAACCAGTTTCTTAGTTCATTATTGCATTACTTTTAATTCAATTTATGTTTTATATGTGCTAACACTTTATTTGTCCTAGCTGGTTTATATTGATAAGATTAAAGTCAATGTGTCAGCTCTGTAAAGAAGTAGGAAACTCAAAGGGTATGTGAATCCCTAGGTTGCAGGGATATCTGGTTTGAGTGAGAGTATTGGGTGAGTAATTTACTCACTAGTAAACAGAAACAGGAGATAGTAAAAGTAATAAGCAAATACCCATAATGAGTCAGGAGATAACAGCAAGCATAATAAAGATAAGAGCTCCCATGCCACCAATGGCTGAGCTCAAACATAACTTGGTAACTGAGAGGCAGGGGGAAGCTACATTACCATGGGACTCATGGGAATGAATAAACTTTTTTTGGGATATATCGGAGGCCTGGTAGATTGTCCAAAACTTGGTAGGGGATGTTTTAAAAGGAATGTGGAAATGTACAAAACAACTGTGGGGTGTTTAGACAAAGAACCATAAGGGGGAAAATGGAGGGACAAATTTGGATCAGGGAGAAGCAATAAAGAAGTGGGGAGAGAGGAATAAAATATCACGCTTAAGCAGGATGCTGACACTATATTTTTTTTGGCCAAGCACAGTGACAGTAATACTAAACTTACAAGTTGTGCAATAGTTATTAAACTGTCTTCCTATTTTCTATATGATTTAGCCCCTATTTTCTCTGTGATTTAGTTCACTATTCTGTGTGTGGGTGTGTGAACTTCAAGGTGGACTAAGAGTTATGTAGGAGACCACACTTGAACTCGGGCTGCAGGGGAATACCTGCTGGGGCACATGGAGCACTTCCTTCTCCTTCTCTGACTGTGGTGCTCCCTCTGCTGCTTCTCACCCTTTCTGTTCTGTCTGCTTCTGCCTGTCTGTAATTTTCTGCCCTGTCTCAGACATGTTTCCGCTGAGGTGCCATCAGCTTGAGGGGTTCAGCCATGCCCTGCCACTGGAATGGGCTGGAACTGTCTGTGTCTGGATGGCTCCAGCTGCCAGCACCTTGTTACATATTGCCAGTAAACCTTCCTAGTTTAGAGCATATAAATACAAATCTCATTCTTGAATCAGATGCCTCATCTATTGGAATAACTGAATGTGCAACACTTTTTAAGGAAAGCAGCAACCTTTTAACTAAGACGTATCATTAAAGCATGTCTAATATAGTTCACATAGTGCTGCATGAAGTATAGAGGCGTTTCAAAGCAATATTCAAAAGGCTTATCCTGTGTTCCAATTTAAAAGATAATTCATGTGTAAAATGGTCACATTGCAAGATTCGAGTTATTTGTAAAGTACCGTGTGATTTATCCATAGGGACAAAAATACTTTTATGTGCTCATGCTTGGGAATTTCCAGTCAAGAAGATATGTAGTTATGTTCTCTTTTCTCAAAAGTGAGAGCCCGATTGCTGTTATCTTTCCCCTTGTAGCTTGGGACAAAATCAAAACAAGGAAAGGCTCAGCATATCGTGCTCCAAGTTCCCCTTTCTCCCAAAAGGAATTCACATTATTGTGTACCTCATGTCCAAGATAAAATACAGAGATATCATATGATAGAGGAAAGCATTTTGATGCCACAGACAAAGTATTTTCAAATTCCTTTATGAATGGTTAAGTAGGCAGTATCTCTTTTTGAGCTAACTAAAAAGTGAAGGGAGAAAGAAAGCATTTGTTTCCCAAAGGTAAGCAGCTACCTGTAGCTCCAAATATGACCCATGAGATTATAGATCCAGGTACAAAGCAATCTAGGATTTAGTTGCTGAGTTGTTCCACAGAAACGGAAAAGTTGTTTCAGTTAATTTCCTTAAAAAAAAAAAAAAAAAGAAAAGAAAAGAAAAGAAAGAAAGGAAGACTACACTAGTATCCCTCTGTTACAACAGGGAAATCTGCCTCCTGTGTCTCATCACCCCAACTGGGGCAGTGCCATGGTCTAGAATTAGAAAGTGATTGAGCTTCTTTTACTCATTTCTATTAAAGTAGAACAAACATCTCACCACAGGCCATGGGTGTGCAAAGTCAATGTTTTCAGTACTATACTTTCGTAATGATATTTTGGAATATTTTTACATTTACTATTCAAGAATTTATTTTCTTTGTTCATTTATTTTTAACAAAGCCATAAAGAAAAGGCTGCTAGTTTTCTTTTGAAGAAAAATCTGGATTTTCTTGAGTAATGTTAATAGCATATTATCTCTAAAGTAAGGCAAAAGTAAACATTATGCATATTTGCCAAATGATATCAAAAAGTTCTTAAACCACTATTATATAAGCCTACATTCAAAAATTGCTTTTTCTTGGGTAATAGAGAGCAATAGTGTAGAAATGTTCATTCAGTACTAATTGTCTTTAACACTCATCAATATTCCTTAAAAATAACAGGGTTACCCATAACTTTGAAGGAAGTCAACACGATAAAAAGAAGTACCACACACCTGGTTAAGGAATGTGTTGACTGAAACAGAATGCCTACAAAATACAGAAAAGCCTGGAATTTTCTTTTTTAAGTCAATTGATAATTGATTAATATTTTAAACTGTGAATAAAAACGTGTATCTTCAGTATTTTATTTATGTTTGCAAACTTTGAAATTATACAGTTATGAAAATAACCATTAATGTCACTAATACTAAATCAGAAAGCAGCCAAAAGCTAGGACCTCCTCTTTCTGTCTAACAAATCTGTCTCTTACCAATGAAACTTCATAAATAAATTATGATTTTTATGTTAAATTTGTTATTTTCAGTTGCTTATTCAAAACAGTGTTGCATCTTACAGGAGGTTTCCACAGTCCTTGAGTGACTGCACTGTTGGGATGCATTACCCTTGACATTCACCTGTCTAATTATTTGCTGGAAATGTACACAAACAGTCAAAATATTTGGGTTTTGACTCTATAGCAGTAGGTTTTTTTTTTAATATTTCAGCCTAAAATTTGCAAGTTTTAATTTCTTAGCTGACATGCTTGATGCAGTAAGCCAGATGGCAACAATGTGATAATGCAGGAAAATAATAAGGTAAGAGACAGGTGATGCTACATTTCTTCAACATTTCTTTCCATTCCAAACTATGGATCTTGTCTGATATCTAAGGTTGTACCTCCAAAATTTATGAAATAGTTTGGATGATCCTTATGACAGTGAATTTGATCACAAAATGTCAAATACATATAAATTTAAAATGTGAGGAAAATACATAAAGTCTGATGACTAAATATAATCTTTCAAAGGTGAATTAAAAAAGAATCAAAGAAGTATGATACTCTTGTAAGTCTAAATACCTCCTAGCTATCTACATTTAACACTGATAAAATTTACGTATAAGAGCAAAACTGTTAATAAAAGAATATGAAACTAAAAGATTAATGGAATGCTTACTAGTATAATGAAAGGTAAATTGAGAACTTAACAACAAACTTAAGATCTTTAAAGCAAATTTTAATCCTTCATTGAAATATTTGTTTCCTTTTGCTCATCTCTCTAGGCAAATAAATTATATTTATAGTAATTTTGTGAAATATGACGTGTAATAAAAACACGGGGAAAATTTTATTTCTGTTAAAAGAAAGGAAGAATCCTTAGCAAAGCTTAAAAGAAAAAATTCATTTAAATGCTTTTTTTTTGTTTCACGGCTGTCATTAGATCTGCCTTATTTTAAGAAACTGCTGCAAATGTGGTTACTGGGTCCTTTTGTTTGTAGCTTTGAATTTGTCAGTCTTACATATTTTTCAGTTTACTTCTATTTTATATTTGAGATAATTTAAGAATTATGTGTTCTCTCTCAGGACATGTATTGTCTTGGACCAAGACTCTGCCCTGATACAAAGACACATCCAAAGCAGAAATTTCCAGATACGCTGAAATTACTGTTCATGTATGTTATCCTACCTGCTGTGACACCAATCTACAAGATTTGCTGTATAAAATTCTCCAAGCAAAGAGTCTGTGTGTTCCAGTCCTATTGAAATCAGAGACTTCAGTGATTGACTTCAGTGGATGATTACTCAAGACCCTGTAACTGTCAGAAAAATGCAATGTATTACATACCTCTTTTAAAAAATCTGTTACACAGTGTCAACAATATTTTATCTACATTCATTTTTTGTAAAATCCACACTTAAAAATGAATCATAATACAGATTAGCTGCATATTGATTTTAACTGAAGTTGAAAAAATTTCATGGAGTATCTGCTTGGCAGTACTATAGTAGATATACATGTCACAGGCAAATATTTATCTGCAAATAGAAGTTCGCAGGAGAAAAGTTAGTAAGTGAGTTTCCAATATTTAACTCCTTTTAACAAAGATTTTCCTCCCCTTTCATTCTCCCTAAATAAATTTTAATGCAAAACATTAATTTCTAAATTTTGACAAATGTCTCCTTCTTTTCATCTTCCAGTTTTCTTTAGTTATATCATAATTGCAATGTTCAGACAGCACAAAAGAATAAAATCTAGGTGAAAAATGGAGTAGCTAAATTGGAAATAACAAGTTCCTCTCTAAAATAGGACAAAATCTGAATAGATAAATGGATAAATAGTGGATAAATTTGCCATTATTCAAGGACAGTTCCACCACAGGTTAAGTACTGTAGTATTTTCTCTTTATGCTATTAGCATGTCTATTGCCAGGTCTTTATGATAATAAAATAGTCAGTTCTTTAATTTCAGAATATAGTGATATTTTATTGCTACATTTACTTTTCCATGAGTAATGGGTCTAATTATCCAGATAGTATATATATAGACCACTTGCGTATTTTACAGGTTCAAGCTATTTCTTATTCTAGTATGTAGTGTGGTTTTTATTATATTGCATAAAATTATTATGTAGCCAATATAGAGTTGCAGTAGTGACTGTGTGCAGCAGGTTGGGGAAGGTTTCCCTCCCCATCTACTCTGCTCTAATGAGGCCACATCTCAAGTACTGTCTTCAGCTCTGAACTCCCCACTCCAGGAAGGACAAGGAATTATTGGATAAGGTGATTAGTGGGACTGTAGCATCTCTCTCAGGAAAAAAAGACTGAGAGATTTGGGCTTGTTTAGCCTGAAGAAGAGACAGTGGAGAGTGAATATTATAAATACTCAGAAATATCTTAAGGACAGGTGTCAAGTGAGGCCAGACTCTTTTCATGGCACTCCTGCCCAGTGGCAGGACAAACAGAAAACACAGGAAGTTCCATATGAGTATGAGGAAAAATGTCTTCATATTGAAGGCAACAGAGCAGTGGAACAGGCTACCCATAGGGGTTGTGGAGTCTTCTTCTCTGGAGATATTCAATACAATCCTGAATGTGATTCCATACAATCTGCTCTAGGTGTACCTGCTTTACTGGCACATTGGATTAGATGATCTCCTGAGGCCACTTCCAGCTGCAGCCATTCTGTCATCCTGTGATTCTGTGATAAATGTAGATCAGACTGTTGTCATTTGTAATTTGTCAGATCTAATGAGTCAATAACCTTGGGTAGTGCAAAGCAAAAAATCTTGTAGAAGAGTAGGATAACACCAATTTTACTTTAATTAAAAAGCTATACACTTTAAAGGATTAGATGCTTCATAACATTTTGCACAGGGTATATATTTCTTAATTCCACTCTTTTGTGTAAAACAGTAACAAGTTCCCTATTTCAGTTTCTTATTCCAACTTTTAAATACCACTGAGCTCTTCAGCATCTACTTACCTGCTGTTCTAAAATATCTGGAGTCAGTCTTGCTGTCAAGACTGTTCATGCATTTTATATTAATAGCCACTGAACAAAACCAGAAATGACCCTGGGACTCCCAAAACTAGTGAATAATTAATTTATTTTAAATAACTAATTTAAATAAAAAGTGAGAATCAGCAGAATAGATTTGCTTTGACTTACAGAAAGGAAAATGTATAAGGATAAAATAGAGAAAATCCTAATACTAATGTCAGTTGGAGTAAGATAGGGCCATGTAAAAAACTATGCCCAGGAGACAGACTATTGGGAGAGGAACAGCGCATAAAAGCATTTATTAAATTGAAATATTCAGTACCAAAAAAAAAAAAAAGGAGCAAATGTAAGTAATTAATCATTGCAGGGCCAACAGAACCATGAACATTTGAACATTGCATTTAGCAAAACATCATGACTGAAGAACCATATTAAAGTATATTTTGTGTCTATAAATAAAAGACAAGTAAGAACATCAATATATTATAATCTTTAATGAAATATGAACAGACAATATAGATAAAACAGAATACATTTGAATCAGGACTAATCTGAGCCAGTGTGGTGGATTAACTTTGGGTGGCCACCAGATGCCCATCAAAATCCTTTTTCACCCCCCTTCTTAGTAGGATGTGGAGGAAGAAAAATAAAAAAAAAAAAATAAGCTCCCCTCTTTCTAGTCCTAAATGAAATACAATAAGGTGTTCAGTTAACTGGCATTACTGATCGTAGCTCCTGATTTAACTATTTAATTAAATCTCTGATATTTCTTGATTATTCAAAAATATTTCTAATATTTCTCTGATTAGCAAGATTTTTTGGGGTGATGCAAGATTTTATTTTTCTTTTGTACTACTAGCTGACACACATTTGTTTGAGTTTCCCTTTTAAAAAGAGCTTGTAGGAAAATTACTGTATTCTACAATGTTATGGCTGCTTGAAAATCAGCATTAGCAAGTCCATTGTTTTCAAGAAAAAAAATATGACCAACAAATTCTAGTATAGAATTAAGAAAATTAGATGCTATAACTTTGGATTTTAAAAACTCTGTGACTGGAGAAAAGGACTGACACTGAGTTTTCATTCTGTTGTCACTGTTTGTTTTCCTCATAGTTGATGCTGGTTTTGCTTTTTCTTATAGATATATCAGTAAAGAACTGCTATTCCAAAGCCATACCTTTTGCCTGAGAGTTCCTGAACTTCCAAATTGTATTAAACTGGGAGGGAGTGGATTTTCACTATCCAGTTCTTGAAAGAAAAAACTCTCGCCTTTTCCTTTTTCTTGCAATACTGTCCCTTTAAATCAGGACAGATCTTGGTGCCCAGA
>PYHW01010813.1:2105270-2143652 GCA_013186435.1 Turdus rufiventris | reverse complement strand
AGTTTGGTTTTAATTACATTTACACCATGTGGCTCTTCATAACTCATTGTTCCTTAGTGTATAGCCTTCATTATGTAATGTACCTCTACAAAAAAGGGAAAAAATTAGAAAAACTAAGAGACAAAATGAGTTTTTGTAATGAAAGGAAAAGATAAAAAGAATCTTTTATGAATGTATTATAGAACAAAGTAAAATATATAGGTTAATTACTTATGGGAAAGAGAAGAAATTATCATTTAAACAAAGGAGGCTTAAGTAGAATTTGTTTCAGTCCTTATGAATTTAATTGTGTCCACATTACAACACTAATCTTAGCACAGAAATGGGACTGTAGGCCAGAGTATGGAAAGAAGACACTTAGGAATATTTTAGTTCAAGTCCTGAGTGTTTGATGAACTGAGGAACTAAAAGAACACACTCTACTTTAAAAATGTTGAAGTAATCTGAGTCTTTCATGCCTGAGTCTTTCATTCTGAAAGAAAAAGAAAAAGCAGTTAAAAATGGAAGGAGACAAAAATAAATACAAGACAAAAGAAAAAAAAAAACATAGAGTAGTGTTTTCTGTCTGTGGAGCAGAGCAGTATCTCATTATTAATAAATAAATTTATTAACAATATTAATAATAACTAGAAGTGGTAAAAAGCACCTTGTATTGATGAATAACATGTCGTATCAATTCAGATGCTTTTCTGTTATGCTAATAATCCAGTGAATAAGGAGAAAGAAAAAACTACAATATTGACCTAGGCCATAGAAAGATTTGGGGAGTATATAACACACTTCTATTTGCAACTTCACAAATTATGGCTCACATTTTATTGGTGCAAAAATTGATGTACAGTTGGATGAAAACCCACATTTAGTATTTAGTATTATTGATTCACTGTCCGTTGGAAGAATTTCAAGTGGGATACTTTTTTCTACAACTAATTTTATTCAATATTTTAGTTCATGATTTAGGTGTTGATATATAATAATGTGTACAGAAGGGGTTAGATAGGAGGGGTTATGAGTGCTTTGGAAGATCAGAATTCAGTGTGATTTGGAGAAAATGGAAAACTGACCTGAAATCATCAATTAAAACAAAGTATAAATGTCACAGTTAAAAAGCATAAATAAAATGTGTACAAGTATGAAATGAAATAGTCTAGGCAATAATGTTGCTAAAAATAATGTACTACTGCAGTGGGAGCACAAATTAGACAATATTTTATGGATTGCTGAGGCCAAGAAAAAAAAAAAAATAGAGTTACTTCACTTAACTTGAAAAGTATTTTCCATCACATGGAAGTGGAGAACAACATTTCTGTTTGCTTTTGATCCCTTGCACTGTCCAAAAAGAAATTATTTATGTAGGGCATAGCACATGTGTTCTAAAAAAGCAAATGGGATATGCACTCTCATGCCTGGGAAAGGAGGGTATACACATTGAGATAAAAATGGGAGCCTAAGAATAACCTTCCTAAATCATAGAATCATAGGACAGTTTGGCCTGGAAGGGACCTTAAAGATCATCTAGTTCCAACCCCCCTGTGAAGATCCAGGGCATCTTACATTAGACCAAGTTTCTCAAAGCCCCATCCAGCCTGGTCTTGAACACTTCCAGGGATGAGACATCCAGTTTCTCTGGGCTGTTTCAGTGCCATACTAAACACACAGTAAAGAATGAAGCCATCCCCTCCTGTCCCATTCCTATGTGCCCGTGTAAGAACTCCCACTCCAGATTCCTTGCAGACTTCCTTTAGGTACTGGAAGGTTTAAAATAGGTCACCCTGAATCCTTCACCTCTCCAGGTTCAACAGCCTCAACATTTCAGCTTGATCTCATAGGAAACATGGTTTGTCCCTGCCTCTAATCGATTTTGTGACCCTCCTCTGGACTTGCTCCAAAGACAGATGTCCATCCTGTGCTTGGGAGCCCAGAGCTCAGGGCAGTACTGCAGGTGGGGTCTCATCTGAGAGCAGCAGAGAGACAGAATCACTTCCCTTAGCCTGCAGGTCATTTTTGTTTTGGTGCCCAGGACACAACTGGGTTTCTGGGCTGCAGCAGCACATTGCTAGCTCCTGTACAACCTCTCATCCACCAGCAGCATCAAGGCAGGGCTGCTCTCAGTCTGTTAATTTCCCAGCTTGTATTGATACCAGGGGTTACCCCGATCCAGGTCTTGGGTCTCGCRCTTGGCCTTGTTGTAATGTAACCTGTCACTACAAAGATGTCTTTGCAGAAAAAGGTAGCATCTTGCTAAAAGAAAAAAATGTATTTCTGTCTGATAGTAAGAGGAAATGGTCTAAGTGTAATCTTAGCCCAGAGTGCAGTAGGCTACATGACTTTGCAGAGAAATATTCTTAAATAGGACTTTAAGAGAAGACTAATTGGATGCTCTCAAGTTTGATTCTGAGTATAAGCAATCTCACTTTACTGAAGAGGGATTGACCACATGGTTTTTTCGGGTCATCCTTAGAGGTCTCTTCTAATTCTGTAATAAAATTATATTTACTTCATAATACATGGAAGGTTAAATAATTGTACAGGAACCCTGTTTTGAAATACTTAACTTTTATGCATGTGATTTATAACTATATCTACCTACAGAAATATTCTTTGATGCAAAAAATATAAATTGTTTCTTTATTTTAATTGTTAATAGCATTTTGTTCCCCCAAAGGCATTGGGATTGGTAGCTCTAAGATCCTTTAGTGCTTCCATATGTTGTACAATATTGTGTTACTGTCAAAAGTTATTAGTTGATTTACATATAAAAGGTGAGAAAATAAAACTTTAACCTACAAGTTAATTCAACCATTCATAATTTTGAAAGTCAAAAGTTTTAGCTTACAGCAATTATTTCCTATCTTAGTTTTGAATTGTGTTTTTTTTTTTAATTTATCTCAATAAAATGAATTCATATATTGTTATAGAGAATCTATTTCCTGTTATAGGTATTTAGATAATTGTATTTTTTCATAGTTGTTTTATTATGTTCTACTGTAAATGACACAAAAATATTTGCAATCTGTTTATTTTTGATGCTTTAAATACTCCCTGATGAATAGATAAATCATTTTAGAAAGAATACCTTCAGGTATACATTATTTCAGTTTACCAATGATCAATACTGGAAATCACTAACAGATTATAAAATAATGTATTCTTTAAAATAGAAGTGTTTTCTTCCATTTACTGTTTTATTAGATTGTGGAGGCCAGACTACTGGCAGAGGCAGGAGGAGTGATATTATAGGTGAGAGAAGAAACCAGCGCAGCTTTGACACTGTTACTCATCACACAATCCACAGTTTACCTTAAACCAGTGACTAAAATGTTCCCAAGGGAACTCTGAATGTTGCAAGCTTCCCTGGCAACCAAAAGTGCCTATAGAGAGCCCTGCCCATCACATTTTATAGTTTTTCTCTTTTCCCATCATCTTGTTGCTCTGCAGCCCCAGTGCAGTGTTTTCCTGCTGGGGCATTTTGCAGCTCACTGCTGTCTTCTCCCTCCCATTCCTGTCTTCTGGACTGTTTTAATTCACAGACTTCATATGAAATCTTCATCTTAATGTGACAAATACTCCTAAAAATGGAAAAGAGGAATTTTACTGTGTTTGTTTGATTCTGTTATTGGTGGGAAAGGCTAAGCTTAATTCCATACAAATGTCTAACTACCATTTTGTCCTTTTAATACCTTCAAAACTGTTCAGAACTTTGCTGTTTGACTTCATGGATGGCTTTGTGATTCAGAATTTCATACATATTAATTTTATTGAGAATTAATTCAAAGATTGTTAGATTTTTGCTTCAAATATGTTGTTCAACAAAACCTACCATGTAGTTTAGAATATCTGAGTATCTAATAGAGCACACAAAAATTCTTTTTTGGATGTTGAACCTTAACTCAACCCCCCTCTAACTAATTCTGAGTCCCTCATACTGTGTCTTTTTTTTTTTTTTTCTTTTCCAATCTAGGGTGCATTTCAATAAATCAGCCTATGTGGAAAAGAAATGGGAATGATATTTTAGTAGTGGTAGTACTAATTATATTCAATACAGCAGCAACTGCAGTGATCCCTGGGAATTAAAAAGAACTGGATATACCCCCCATAGGCAGTGACAGCAGCACATATTGTGTGGACATTCTGCAGTGAATAATTTTTAATCACTTCTGTGAAGTTTTTCCAATTTTTATTTTAAAAAAATTGTGATGATTATCTTTCTTTAAAGGAATTAGAGAGCTTTAGAGAGCTTATGTTGGACTTTTTCATGGGAAAAGGAAACCGGGATTGCACATTCAAGAGTTGACAAAATTTGTGAGAATCCACTCTGAAGATGGTGATTCAGGTGCCTCTGCATATTATGAAACCTATGAAAATCCTCAGCCTACTCCATTGAGAAAAATCTCATTCTTTAGATTTCTAATTCGCTATACTCAATCTCTAATTCAGAACTGTTGTTTCCAATAGTTTAAATTACATAAGTTTTACATGTTCTTCTATGCATGTAGATTCCTTCAAAATGCATTTTTAATTGTCTGCACTTACTTTTGTTTTGGTGGACCACTTCATAATTACAATTTGTAATGACTTTCTTTGTGAAGGGTAATGGTACTTGCATTATGATCTGAAAGATTAAACTAAAACTTACCTACTGATAAAAGGGCTTTAAAAAGAGCAGAGGAAAGATGTAGGGAGTTACATATTCCATTTGTTTTATGTATTAGATGCATGAGGGGGGTTATACTCATGCAAAATTGTCTGAGTAATCTTTTTTAACAATATTTGATCTAAATTGCTTCATAATGGCTTTTTCCTGATTTTTTTTATTTCAGTCTGTAGTAAATCTTTTATAGATATCTGTTTTATAAATATCTGAAATTAAAATTAATATGATGCATTAAAATACTGACAGATGATCAATTGCAAGAACACCAGGAAACATGGCACCAATTAGATCTTGATATGTTTTCCTACAAGAATATATTTCTTCTGCTCTCTGCAGAAGAAAAGAATGTTCTTGATTCTCTATGTCGCTAAAATTGCAACATTAAAATATTTGAAAATGTGAAAGACCTCTTGAACACAATCCCTTGTGAAAAATCTACGTAGCAGATGGTAAAACACCTAGATTGTATCTGAATATAGTATGTAGACTCCTGCCTTCAACTGAAGTGGTAAAACAACATTTTTACTATTATGGGACAGTTCTTTTACTAGAAATCTAACAGTAAGAGAAGTTAATTAACTAAGTTTTGTATTTACTAATAGGATTATGAAAAGGATTGGAAGAAGTACATGGACACCGTTTTTCACACTGAAACTACTGCATAAGGAATCAAGATTATTCGTGCTTTGAAAAAGCTTTCCATCAGGCTGTTTGAAACAGCAAGATAAGTTAAAAGCACCTATAGTTGCACCTATATTGATATATCATTATTTGTGTATACATATATTTAATACATGCATGTATATTTATTTATGCATACATTATAGAAAAGATACAAATGCATCATAAAAATTACTGTGTGTTTTATAGATATCATGCAACATGATGTCAACAGAGTCATCATGTAAGTTACTAAAACAATATTTGATATGCTTGCTGATTGTAATTTTTTCAAAATGTTTTTAAAGAATCACAGCTTGCTTTTTTGTTTTTTGGTCTTGGTTTTGTTTTCTTGTTTGTTTGTTTGTTTGTTTGTTTGTTTGTTTTTAAAATTTTTAAATTCAGGTAGAGTTGATGATAGCAAGAATGGTGTTCAAAGAGCCTAATGAAATTTATGGGCACAGGTCTACAGAAGTGAAATATATTCCAGGTTATTTGGTTTGTCTCTTTCATCCTTTTATACCACTAGCATATAATATTATTTCATAAAGTGCTTAAACTAAAGAGGAACTATTTATTTGTTAGTTAGTCAGGTAGGCAGTAGTCGGTCAGATCTTGCAAGACGCACCTGTTTGGCAGGAAAGTGCAATTGTATGATGTAGGAGCTAAGTTTCAGAGTAGGGTTCCAGGATAGACAGGAAAAGATTTACATAATTTTTTCAAAGTTTTGGTGTCCTTTTCTCTTAAGTTTTTTTTAAACAATTTGCACAATAATTATTTAATTCCCTGTGAAAATGAAGTTTTTAGGAACTGAACAGTGATAAGAAATTATGAAAATTTGTCAGACATTCTGAAAAAAACTTTGCATTAATAAATGACCGACTACTGCCTGCCTGACTAACTAACAGTTTCACTGTGATCAGACAACAATCTTATATTTTCCCTTCATCTTCTGTTTCCAGCAGGTGAGTTAAACATCACAGCAAAAATTATTGTTATTAATCCTGAGGATGGTTTCCATTTTTTGAATTTGTATTTAATTTTTTTATAATTGAATTTGAGATAATTTTTATTATTTTAGTTCTTCAAGTCATATTGTTATTTCTTGTGGTTCTGTATTAATAATAGTACTTAATTTTGTCATTATCAGCTATCATTGTTATATTCTATCATCTCATTATAACTAATGAATTTATTAACCAAGATTGTCCTAAGACTAATTTTTAGCAATTTAATCAATAATCTCATCTAAGACTAAAAGTTCCTTTTTCCACACTACCTCTTCCTCCTTTTCTTTTATCTTGTTTACATTGAAGATGTTTGGCCAGTATCTATTACTTTACTTATATTCTTATGTATAGCACCATTTCAGATACTGGGTGAAAAATAAAATTATATCTACTACATTCCAATGCCTAAAAATCAAAGAAAGAAAGCTGATATGTCAGTTTCCATTAATCTGAGAAGAATTCTGCTCTGTCACTGTCACTTCAATATCAAGTATTTGTTTTGCACTATTACTGGGTAACCAGCCTATATGCTTTATTGCAGTCTGATAAAAGAAAAAAAAAAAAACAACATTTTTAACCAAGTTAATTTGATTTTTCCTAGTGAACCTCAATTTTTGCAAAAATCAAACCAACAAAAAAAGGAGAAAAAAAACAAAATACTTTTTTTAAACTGGTCTTTAAACAGTGTCTATTAAATTTCTTTTCTCTGTGTACACATTCTACATAATGCAGAAGCTGAATCATGCATGTTTGTTGGTTAACATTTATTGTATAACATTTCGAGGTTTGCAGAAAATTGAAGCAAACAGGTAACAGAAATTAGTTTTCTGGTTGTATACTAAAAATGTAGTAGAATATGAGTAGATAAATTAATAGCATTATCCATTGCTCAGATTTGTTTTCTCTAGTACTGACTGCTGGATATTTTTGCTGGTATGTGATTAGTAGTAGCTCTAGAACACTAAAACCTGAAACATCCTGCCTACTTCTTTTCTCTGCAAGCTTTACTTCTTTACTGATAATTTGCCATCCTCTACAAAATATAATAGGAAAGAATACATTTAAATTTATCATGTAAGAATGATAAACTTTGGTGGGGTTATTTTTGTTTTGTGTAGAATCTTCTGCAAAATTGATGTTGAATATATGAGGGACTGAAAAATAAAGAAAGTTTGGCTATATATGTGAGGAAACTAACAAAAAAACAATGTTTTACAAACAGAAGTGGCTGGAAAGAGAAATGTGTCAGCATGTGGTAAGGATTATTCTGATAATGAAAGAATAAATGAAAAAAGAACAAAACAGACAAAAAAATCACTACAATAGTTCTCATTTATTCCTCAAAATTTTAACTTAATAAAAATCAGATTTATATTTTTTTCTTATCAGAAATCTGGTGTGATAATAGTCTGTTTGTTGATATGTTGAATGTGAATGTTTAGTCCCGTAAAGTTCTCCACATTTTCATTTTAAAAGAAGACTACAGAAAGAGTTACATGATATTCATAATGCTTAATGATCGCATCATTTTATGACAATATTTTCATTGATTTCTCCAAGTTTTTTATGTTGAAAATATTTTTCTTTTAAGATAGATAATTATTTTTTTTTTACTTTCCAGCACATCTTTGAAATTTCTAGTTGTACGTCCCTTTCTTTGGTGAAGCATTGTCAAGCAAAGTCCTTTACTGTGGATCACACTGGAATAGGGAATGTATTTAATCATATGGTTATCCGACTTCTGTAAAGCAAATAAAATAAATTTAGTGACTACCATTAAAATACCAGACTCCAGACAAATATTAAAATGAAAATATTAGTATATAAATATATAATTTATACAAATAATAAATATGAAATACATAAACATAATATATATATTTATTTATATTTATGTGTATATATATTTAAAATATCTTCAAGAAAAATTGTTTTTTAATTGAGATAATATGTGGCTTGAACTGCACCAAAGATTCAGAATTTTTCACTTTTGAGAAGATCAAAAAAAAATATATATTAAAAGCAGAATATAGAATAGCCATCAGAAAATTCTGCAGTAAATAGAATTGTAGATGTGAAGCTGCACAGAATATCTTCTGGAAGTAAGTTCTTTTCTAGTAATTTTGTGGAGGCATCAGACTTGACAAGAAGGGATGAAAAAAAGGAGACATTGGTAATTTTCATATTTTACTCTGATATTTTCCTTTCTTGATAATAGCAAAACTTAAAAAATAAAAAAATAAAAGTCAGGACCTTGGACATTAGAAGAACTAAAGTAAATGTAAAAATCAGAAATTATTAAAGTGTAATTATCTTAGCCACATACCTCTGTCTTCCTCAAAAGAGTTTAAAGAGAAGCATAAGAAGTAGCTAATACCACACATGCCTATAAATTGTCAGGATGTTCCAGTAAGGTGTCTTTCTGACCATTTCTTCCCATTTTCATGAGGGAGTTGCAAAGAATAACATGCATAGAAAAATTCCAATAGAGTATGACAATTCAGTCATATTTTGAAAAAAAATGTATTTTGATTTCACTTTACCTACACAAAAGCAGGATGAGTATTTCAGGAGTTCATTTTATGGTGGGAGATGAGTCATACACTGAAGAATTCAGAATCTAGAGTCTTCATAAATTAGTAATTCTACTATACTAGGTACCTAGTATATTAAGACCAACAATCTTTTTTAAAATACTTCACTGTGGAGATAATGAGGTAAAAACCTCATGAAACTCTAGTGGATGAGTCACTACTGGGAAGTAAAGTGACTTCTATTCAAAGAGACTTCCTCAGGCATTTTCTTTTCATGACATGTCAGAATTTCTCAGTTCACATATGGTGTTAAATTAAGCTTAGCTGTTTATGTTCTGCCTGATTTGACTTTTTGACTCTCCCTTTTCCATCAGATTCAGTGTCTTTGCCCCAAAATGCTCAGATATTTCATAATATCTGTGTGATAGAGAAGTTTTTTAACATCTTAGTTTAAAAATCACTTTCTCCTTTGATTTGATGGGTTGTGCTGAACTTTCTAACCTCACTAAGAAAAATAAAGTGTAAAATAGGAAGATTTTAATATATTGCTCTAGGTTAGGGCAATACTAACTTAATGGTTTCATGCATTGAAAACTCTGCCCATGGTTTGGAAAAATAGGGTCATTCACACATTTATTTATAATTCTAGCTATCTAGAATTTAAATGATAAAACACTGTAAAATATAGAGCATTTGAAAAATTAATAATATAATATTTTATTGTATTCAAAATATTTCATTTTCTCATTAAAAATATGCTAAAAATACTTATGAAAATACTTACAGATGTAATAGTAATCACTAATTTTTATAAATTGCTATGAATTTCAGACAGTGAATGATAGTTGTAAAAGGTGCATGTTTCAGAAGTTAGCTAGTTCTTCCTCCAGTTCCCTCAAAACCCACAGTTGCAGATTGTCAGGTCCCATGAGCTCTCACACTTTCGGGCTCATTGCCTGAGATCTGAATTTCCTTTACAGTGGGTGAATCTTCATTCTCTCAGTCCCTATCCTTGTCTTCTGTGACCTGGGTGGTATGACTGGGGCAATTGCCAGTGAAGAGTGAAGCAAAAAAATAATTTGGTATCTGAGCATTTTCCACACTATGGATAATCAGGACTCTCATTTCCTTCCAGAGAGAGTCTGCATTTCCTTACTGACACCTATAGAAGCTTTTCTTGCTCTCCTTGATGTCCATGGCCAAGCTTAATTCCACCAGGTTTTTAGCTTTCCTGTCTACTTGGAAAATATCTCAGTATTCCTTCAGGCTGCTTGTATTGCTTCTAATCTCTGCAGGCTTCCTTTCCATGCTACATTTTTCCAGGATGTGTGTACCTATGCAGTCATCTTGGCACCTTTGCCCACCTTCTCTTTGATGGCATGTATCATTCATGAGTTCCTAGGAGATGGTCCTTGAATATTAACCAGTTTTCTTGGGCCCCTGTTCCCTCCAGGACTCTATGCCATGGTACACTACCAAACAGAAGAGCCCGAATTCTGCTCTCCTGAAATCCACATGAGCTTGCTGTGTGTTCTCACTGCCATAAGGATCTTGAATGCCATCATTTCACAGTGACCACAGTCTGATCTTTACATTCCCACCAGTCTTCCCATGCTGGTGAGAGCCAGGCCTGGCATACCACCTCTACTTATTGGCTTCTCTATCACTCCGAGAAAGAAGTTTTCATCACAGCGTTCCAGGAATCACCTGAAGTGCTTATGCCCTGCTTTGCTGTCCCTTTAACAGATACAAGTGTGCTTGAAGTCCCTTGTGAGGACCAAGGCTTGTGAACACAAGGCTACTCTGATCTGTTTTTAGAGGGCCTCATCCACATGGTCTTCCTGATCAGATGGCAGTAGTAGAGTTTCATGGTAATGTTGCCCCTGCCCTCATTTTAATTCAGATTCATAAGCTCTAGGTTAGCTATTTTTTTAATTTCAGAATGCTGAGTGTAGCTCTATGGTTCTGAAATAATTCAACATATTTGTTAACTTTATTGAAAATATTTTTTTTTTAACTAGGAAAAACATTTATGGTTCGTAAGATACCTTTCCATAAGACATAGTACTAAGCAAGAGTGGGTAGGGCCAGCACACTCCCAAGACCAACTACTCAGGGCAAAATTATGTTGAGAAAATAGTAGCTACAAATGCATAGGCAAGATAGAATCTGATCCAAAATGCTGAGTGAATGTTTGCTGGTTGCTTTTTTTGTTGCTAAGAGAATTAAGTTGCTGTGTCAAAAAATTGTCTTGGGGTCACTTGGATGTTGCATGCTCAGTATGACAGATGTTCCTTTGCTGGACATTATCTCTGACAGTGTTGCAAGGAGCACTTCTGCTTAGACAAAAAATTACTGTTGTTTTATTAGCAGGATCATCATTTAGGATTTAGGAAGTCTTCTCAAACCAAAGAATTGATAGATATATGCCTGTCCAGAACTTCAACAGTGTTTGCAGGGTGTATACTTGAAGTGTTGGAAATGTACAAAAAGCTAGTTTAGCAATAATAGATAAAGATTCTATTCTTTAAAACCAAGGGGAAAAAAAAGATAATTTTACCATATGTATTCACTTCTGTATTGAGAATTTGGTTCATAGGTCAGAATGCCCACTTAGACCAACCAGTAGAGGTGATTTGTTAATACGTGAAAGGTCAAAATTATCATGTAGAAGAACAACAGTAAGATGGAGGAATGAATCTACAGGTTCCTCGTGGATTTATCAGACTTGTGAAAATCTTGCATCTGAGACAGAACAACACTCTCCACTAATGCAAGCTGAAGACTGGCTACAAAACGACTCTTCAGAAAAGGACCTATGAGTCCTGGTAGACTCGAAACTGAAAAAGTCAGCAATGCGTGCTTAAGATAATTGCCTACTGGGCTGTGTTAACAAGAGCATAAACAACAGCTGAACTGAAGTGCTTTTTTGCTTCTACTCAGCATTCGTGAGGTCAAATCTGAAGCACTGTCCAGTTTTGTGGCTCCCAGTAGAAAACACACAAACAAACTGCAGTTCAGTGGAGTGTTATTAAGTTTGTCAGGAGTCTGGATCACATGTAACGTGGGGAAAAGCTGAAGGAGCTGATTTTATTTATCCTGCAAAGATAATTAAAGGATGATGAACTAATTTCCAAAAAGATGGCACCAGACACTTAAGTGCATGGCAAAAGGGTAAGGAATAATGGTAACAGGCTGCAGCAAGGGAAATCCTGACTGAAGGAAAAAGCACTTCAGAGTGATAGTGATGAAGATTGTCCAAAGAGGCTAGAGAAACTTCATTTTAGAGATTTTCAAAACTCAAATGGATATGACCATAAGCAACCTGCTCTTACTTTGAAATCAGCACTGTTTTGAGCATAAGGTCAAACTAGATGATCTCCAGAGAGACCTTCTAATATAAAATGTGAAAAATATAAGTGTATGTACTCTCTTTTTGGCATTGCTCTTGATTAATTTGGCATTGAACATCACAAATGTATCTTGAACAAAATCCCACCTATTTTTTATCTTTTTAAATTTTTTTAGCTAAGGAAAATAATAATTTTAATTCCCTTAGAAATAAATATAAAAATTGGATAGTAATGGATAAAAACAAAACTGTTAGGATTGTCCACTAAGAAGAATAATATTTGTATGTATTTAGATGAACCTTAGAAAGATGGTTGGTATTTTAGTGTGCTGTACTACTCGTGATAATCAAAATAGACATAGAGATGAACTGCACTGAGTTATTAGCTCTGATACTAGTCAAACATAATAGAAATGCTATTTGTTTATTTATTTATTTTCTACCTCCTTAAGTTGACCTTACCAGTTATTACACAAATTTATTTCTCACTTAACAGGCAGCAGGGAGATCTTGAACATGCTACTCTGCAAAAAACAAATCAGTAAGAACACATACAATAATGGAAAGTAGAGATATGTTGTAGAAAACAATTAGGTTGATGGACTTTCACTGTTTAAGGGGAGAGGCTGTGATGGAAAGAGAGGTAGGAAAGAAACACCTAAAAAATTGTATCCAACTAAACAAAGACACCTTTGACTGAGTAAAGAAATATGTTTTACAGGCATTAAATCTCATTTGTCTTGAGGAATGTAAAGCATTTCAGAGATACAGATTCTGATTGAATAGACAACATCAGAAAATAAACCATGTGTAATGAATAGATTCAGTTGAATCAGGCAGATTGGAAGGTACGACATACTGAAAATGTGTTTTAAAACAAATGAAACCAGACAAATTCCAGCTATCAATTTAGTTCTTGGCGTGTTTGTGTGACATATACAATTAGCTCCACATAGGATGTTGGTACTCAAAACATTTAAGTTCTTTTAACTTCAGAATATTAATTTGCATATATGATCTGTAGAGTAAAAACACAACAATGTTCTGTAAGCAATTCAACACTGGCATCATAGGAATATTCTCTAAAGAATTTCATCTATGTGGTTTTCCACTCTCACATCAACATAGATCTTAAACTACCTGTGTCACATACAATTCTCAAAAGAATTAAATGAACTCAAATGGAAAATATCCTAACCTGAAAATGTTGGCACTTTAATAGTCTTTTGCAATATAATGGTTAACCACATTGTTAGGAGACAAAGCTCCAAAACGGAATACATGTAAAAGTGAAGGAAATAATACATCAGCTTTCTCAAAGTCTTCATAAATACTAGTTAGAACACTTTTTCTGACATTTTCTGTGTTACATATCTAAGGATTAATGTACAGCCTCAGTGTCCAAGTACTGTCACAGCTGGGCATCCTGATGTAACTCCAGTCAAAGTGGGCTTGTTCCTGAAATACTGAATGGATATCACAACATATCTAAGCATTAGAAGGGAAATCCAAACAGGTACAGAACAACGTAAAATTATAATGGGTTTAAAGCGTATTTAATGACTGATGCGCAGGAGAAGAGGAGCAGTTGTGTGTCTTTTACTAGTTACTTAAAATAAATAGAATATTTAAAATGTCTTGAAATTGTAGCCATTTTAGATTGCTTTTTTATAGTTCAAAAATTTATGTACCTTAAAAGAGAAAAGAAGTTTGACCTAGATATTTAAGTGTATGAATGGACAAGGAGCGAGAAATTATAGAAAGAAACAGTCCTTTCTGGTGAAGCCCAGCCTATGAATTTTTTAAATGGTATTCTCTGCTTTTTGTGACTGCACAGATACCATTTATTGTTAAATTGCTAAATCTCCATGATTATTTGTCTATGATTTGTCCAAAGGTATTTAGCTAGGCTTCAATTATTTATGACATTGATTGAAAACTTAACTATTACACAAAAATCATCCAAAATTAAATTAGTTTGCTTGTTTTCACTTTCAAACATTTCGTCTGACAAGAAGACCTACCTATACAGTGCTTTTCTTTGCCAATTATTTTTTTTTCAATCTGTTAATGGAATATTTCTTATTACCTAAGAAATATTGCCAGGTTGACATTCTTGTTTGATGTGAACGACTTGGAAAGACTGGTAAATAGATTTGTTACTTCAGGGGGAGATTATCACACATTTCATGTCTTGGCATTTGTGGTCTATAGCTCATCTAAAAGGCAGCAGCTTAAATTTTTGTCACAGCCATCTGCTAGCTGTAACACTTCAGCTGCAACATATAAAAGTTTGTTTCCAATAAATTATTTTTTTTATTATATGGATTATTTATAATTGCGTGTTGCCACTCCACCAGTTCTTCATCTTTTTGTATTTCAGTGACATCCAAATTAGGATGAAATTAAATAATTTCTGCCTCTGTTCTCATGGAAATTACAGGATTGCTTTTTAGAAGATGCCACAACTTTCTGTCTGATCGTGATTTTAAATACCATCCAAGAGGTCTAGGCTTTACCACAGCTTGTGAGTGATGAAAGACCTGCAGAGCTTATTAGCACCATTCTCTACAAGAACTTCTAAATCTTTTGGGGAAAACATAAATATATTTTTGTATATTTCTGTTTGGGAATTGTGACATCCCTCCTTTGGAGCTATCAGTTGTGAAAGAAGTAACACATATTCAGAAGAGTCTTTGAGATGCTGCATAGAATGGTAATATGATATGAATTCTTCAGACTGATTACTGTCTTATGTAGGTTTCAAAATTCAGGAAGGGAGTTTGAATTCCTACCAAGATCAGTTGAATTTATGGAGTGAATCCATCATACTTTCTAACTGACAGTTTAACAAACACAGAAAAAATATTTAAAAATTCATGAACTCTTAATAGTCTTCACTGAATTGCAACAATTGCATATATGCTCTGTGGTATATTAAATTTGCATTATTTAGTATTTTCATTCTCTTTATCCCTTTACAAGCAATGCAATAAAATACTAATTAAAACTCACATTTTCCACTGAGGAAACTCAAGATTTGTCTACAATTTCAATGATTAATTAACTTTTGTATATCCTTAGGTGACTTGTGCCTCCAGACATACTAATCATGGGTATAGATATGCACTTTCAGTCATGGCTTGTATTGGTGGGAAAGTGTAGAAGCTACCTCACAAAAGAAACAACTAACTTTTCTGTCATTGAAGCAAGACTCCTATAAATAATACCTTGATGATAATTTTTAAAACTATATAGAGAAGCATTTGAGGATTTGAAGCTGAATGACCCTTTACATCTGGTTATAAAACAAACACAGTGTCGAATCAGTCTGCGTGTGTGCATTCTGAGTTTGGACTTGTTACTCTGGGGATGGGAATGTAGCCTGGGACAGGGTAATGATGTCTGACTGAAGTTTTTATTGATATTTTACTTCTTTTATTTCTCCTGAAACTTTCTTTGGCATGTGTCCAGGTTTATCACCCTCTACTGTCCATTAGTTTCTGTATTAAGAAAATAAAATATTGTGCACTAGCTAAACAGAAATATAATACAGCTGTAGCAAAGAGGCAAGCTAAGCAGCATATAAGGAATGGCTCTCAGTGGGGATATCAAGGGCAGAGTAGAGATTGGTTTATATTTCTTCAGAAACTCTTTGGCTCTGTACTGCTCCATTTTAAGATTTATGTTTTCTCTCGGGAAGTCATAACACTTGCAGTTAAGTACATATGTGCACTATAAAATAATCTTCAAACTAGATATTGATCAATCAGTCAATTCATGTTTAAAAAGGAAAAAAAGAAGGAAAAATTTACAAAAAATACTTTTATTTTACAGTAACTAATGACTTGAAAAATTTAGTTTAAAAAGTTTTGAAGTTCATTCATATTACACAAATAAAACAACAGCAAAAACACTTTGGTAGGGGTTATTTTTATAATTCAGAACCTAGGCATGTGTATTTTACTATAAAATTAATTTGGCATTTTATTTTTAATCATCTATAGAGACTGAGAGAATCTTGTGATTGTTCTTTCGCCTCCCACTTCTGGGGGGATAGGAAGGAAAGTGATCAGCAAGAAAAAAAAAATATTGAAGAAAAGCAGTAAAGCAAACCAAAACTGTGGTATGAATACTTCCATGTATCCTTCCACTCTAAATTATAGATCCTACCAACTAACACCTTTTGTTCAGGTATTAATCGAACTTAAAGCTGACTTTAAAAAAGTAAAGGTCTTTTATGTTGATTTGAAGAGAAGTTATTCCTTTCTATACCTATATGAAGAAATAAATCTGTGGATTACTTAGACCACATTGCAAGTATTCCTTCTTCTGGTATATTCAACATGGTGTTTGCTTTGCAGATTTATACTGAACACTAATCTTCATTCAGTATCGCTCATCTAAGAATATTTTGATTTCTATAATTTTATATAAATAGTGAAATATTAAAATTTAATAAATAAATTTAAAACAATAAAGTTTTTATCTCTTTCTTGTCTTCCTGAGAAACAGAAGATAAATTTTTAAAATATATTATTTATTTTTCTTTTTTTACCAAAAAAATCACCGGTCATTTGCTAAGAAGTTCAGATTTCACTCACAATTAACAAAAATTTGAAATTCTCTTTAATTATTAGAAACCAAAAAAATAGTCTTTAAAATATATTTTACGGTATTTTAATAAGTTTTATTAATCCATTTTTCAGCTCCTTGAATATAAGGGAAAGGCTGTTTTCAAAGTCTCATTGACCACTGATTGTCCTACAAGAGAAATCTGCACAGGAGGCACCACAGAAATATAGGTTTAGGTTTAGATTGCTATCTGAATCTGCATGCATTCAGTTATTTACTACAAGACCCAAATAAATTTTTTTTTATAAATTTTGGAAATGTGGCAGTAAAATCTTAATTACAAGTATGGGGTGGTTAATAAAGAGCAAATCCGATTAAAAAAAATGACACTGAGATCAGGAACATAAAATCCTATTGCCAATAATAGCACCATAAATGAGATGGGAGAGTCAGCAGGTGATGGATGCAAACAGAATAAATTTGTCACACAGAAAAATGTGCCATCATCACCCTTATTATGTTATGCTCTTGTTAAACTAAAATTAGCATGAACATGAAAAAAGGAAAAAAATACTTAGTTATTCCTTACCAAGTAACTCTTTAAGGTGTGGCGACCCTTTGTATAAAAATACTTCTGAAATAAGTAGTTGCTTATATGTGATTTTAGAAATAGATCTTTATATGTATCTAATATATGTTTTTCTAATATATTCTTCTTTCTAATATACCTTGAGAAAGAACTGCTGAAGTCTGCATTGAGGAAAGAAGATATGATGTAATAGCTGGCCCAGAAGATGTAAGTACACAGGGTTTTTTTACTGGTATGATAATTAAATATAAAAGGGGAAATTTTTTATATTACTATTTTGGGAATTGGTCTAAGGGGGAACTGACCTTAAGTATAAAATATAGTCTGGTTCAATAACCACTGTCCACAGAATATTTTTTCAGCAGTCATTGCTGAAGACCCAAAGCTATTTCTTTTGAAATAAAAACCTGTATGTATTATTTCTTTTGTGTCATGGACAAAACGCTTCATTGTTTATATGTAAGTACTTAGATATTGATTTACTGGTAATGGCATTGATGTAACAACCACTTCTCATTGCCAAGTTTTGTGCATGCAGACTAGCCTATGGTTAAGCATAATGTGATGATCAGAAGGTTATAATCAGAAAGAAGGTTTGTCCATACAGAAAAAACACAACCCTAGCTATTATTGCTTAGTCATAGTAATAGGAAAAGAAATTGGAATTTTGTTTGTCTGTTTGCTTGTTTATTTTAGATTTCATAGTGCTTTAGAATGGAACTTATTTCACAGTGAAAAAAATAATTTGTCTCATTTCAAGATCAAAGTTTTTTATGGAGAATTAGGCTCCATTTGAATCAAAACATAATATATTTTGACACAAAGTCTGTACTTGCAATCCTGCACTCAATTAATTTGAGCAAAGCCACCACAGACAAAATATTTTAGTAAGCTTTCAACTAATAACAGCAGAACTGTTGTGAAAGTGATAGCAGCATCTCTAACCCAGTTCTAGACAGCAGGTACCATCTAGATATGAAAAGAATTGCAATACAACCCTCTACATCCAGAGTTACCTTTGTCTTTCAAAACTGGTTTGATTCTACCCTCATTCTAATTAATAAAAAAAACAAAAAAAAAAACCAAACCAAAAAAACCCCCCCCAAAAAAACAAAAAACAAAAAACAAAAAAAAACAAAAACAAAAAACCAAACCAAACCAAAAAAAACCCAGCAGGTAACACTTGAAAAAACAGTAGGCAGAGAAAATATGACCAAAAAAAATTTAAGAAATATTATTTATTAGAAAATACTAGCAAAATATGGACTTGCATGGACCATTAAACAGTAGGACATATATTTAATGGAAATTGTTCTTTTTAATGTGAATATAAGAGTAAAGCTAGTCAAAGGGACAATGTCAGCTGCAAAATCAAATTTTTGTTGAGGTTTTTTGTGTTTCTTATCAGTGGTAACAATTGAA
Source organism: Turdus rufiventris (assembly GCA_013186435.1). Lineage (NCBI taxonomy): Eukaryota > Metazoa > Chordata > Aves > Passeriformes > Turdidae > Turdus > Turdus rufiventris. The sequence goes on along the minus strand of PYHW01010813.1, from coordinate 2,124,856 downwards.
CTGAAAGTTAATTCTAAGTAAACCATGGCAGATCTTTCAACATTAATGGAGAGATAGAGATATTTGTGGAAGATAAAAGTATGTCTACCTCAGATATGTGCAGTAAATGTACAATTCTTCCACTTATACTGACACTAGGATCTGCCTTACTTAAAGGTCACCAAAAAGAATTTGTATAACTACAGTAGGCTAATGATTAAGATCTCCTCAACAAGGAGAGAGATAAATAGTTGACACTTAGTTCCATATGAAGGCAGGATTAAGATAGATTGAATGACTCAGTTTCCAGTACTGCCTCTCTGTCTTTGCTCTCTAGAGAGACAGGTTCCAGATGTTTAGCACAGACTCAACATTAAATTATGTGAAAGGTCTCACCAGCCATTGTTTTAGACAAACTTGACAGAATTTGACCTCAACTGATGGTTCTGCACATATGTATATATATATATGTACAAGCAATATGCATCTTTTTATATTGTAAAATTTGTACATTTGTGAGAAATGTATTGAATTCAGATCACTGATGAAATGCTAACAAGTGTTTTTCTTTTTATCATTTTCACCTTTTTCTCAGATGCCTATCTCCCCAGCCTAAGCCAACAAAGTCAGTGAACTAAGTCAATGACAAACTCAATGACAATTCTCATTGCCCATCTTCTTCCTGGCAGGAGTGGTGTTTAATCCATTGACTTGCTGACAGCTTTTAGAGAAAAATGTAGAACTTCATTTCTAACAATAAGATTTTTACTCCCCTTCAAAAGTTCTGTCAAAGTTCCTATTTCAAACTTTCTTTAGAAGTTCAGAGGTGGGCTTTAGGCACCTTTTGAAACAATCCCTAAAACAGATAAATCTAAACCTTTTCCCTACACTTTCGTGTCAAGAAAAATAAGGAGTTTTCCTGAACAATGTTGATTTTATTTTCATTCTTCATTATCTTTAATGCTGAAGAATGGCTGAGTGACTGAATAGAAATTAGGATCAGATCTAGGCAAAAGGCCATCCTCATGAGATGTTTCTCCAGAGAAGTTCCAAATTCAGTTTCAGTACGTAAAGTGTGAGGTTTATTAGCATGCATTTGTATTAGAATTAATTCAGACATGAATCAGAGCTGTGTTCAACAAAATAGAAATAATGTAAAAAATCATCCACATCTTTTACTTAAAAATTACCCACTTTCTGTCCTGTTGATCTCATGTAAGGCTCAGAACAAAGAGCAGAAACTGAGAGATATAGGCGATGAATAGAGAACTCTAATTGGAATAAAATTTTCACTAAACAAGGACACAACTACTTTGCAATTTATTTAGTTATAATCAACCCACAGTTAGTATCGAAGTAGTTCACAAGAAAGAATTTATTAAAGGACAAAACTAGTGGATTTACTGATGTAAATAAAAGCAAAGATGTCTACAACATAGAACAAGTTCAGTCCCTCTCATGGATACCATGTAATGATTCCATTACTGGATTCTATCTCTCTTTCAGGGAAATTGCATTAACTGACTTTGTATTAGCTAAAATTTTATGAAGAAACTATTTCTTTGGTGCCTTTGCTTGCAATTTTTTTGCTTATATTTTCAAAACTTCCTAGATGTTACTGCTGAGAACTGTCAGAATGCAAGAGAAAAGCAATGAAAAGGCTTGCAAAGTTACTGCTAGAGATGCTCACTGTGCCAATATTATACAGTCCCCAGAGATCCTGTCGTCGATCAGAAATTGTATCAAGAGTCACTTTGTGAGAAAATATAATGAAAGACATATTTTTCATTGAGTTTCTCACTGTATTAGCTGATTGGAGAAGCAGCAGCAGTAGGTAGGAGTTTATAGCAGGAGTTAAAGAGCAATAGCTGCTTTAAAAGCTGCTGCTTTGATCCATGAAAAATGGATCCATTATTGCCCTGAGAAGTACCCTTACTTTTTCTTGTATGTTTATGTGTCCAGGAGAAGAGTGACGTGCTCCTACACCTATAATGATTGCCTACACTATCTGAAATTGTGGCTCTTAAAATTGAAAAAGGAATTCTGTTATAGACGAACTAAACCTCAAAATGCTTTAATTTCTCTAGATGAAGATTAATCAGATTTTAATAGACAGTGGAAACAACACGTAAAAGTTTAAAGACCTATCTAATAAGAAAATGGGCAATGTTAGACCTCAGTAATTCTCTTGTCAAAGTAAAAGTTAACTTAGCATTCAGGAATTTCACTGTGAAGCCCTGTTGTCTCTTTAGAATGGCTACATTGCTTGAAGGCCTGAAATAATTTGAACAATTAGAAATTCAAACTGAGTTGAGCAATAGGTCCAATACAATAATTTTTTTTTTTTTTTTTTTAGTAAGGCAAGAAGGTGCTGCTTGTGAAGATTTGACCATGAATGTGAAATGCTATTTGTGTTGACTGTGTAAGCCACAGGATAACAAAGAAACACAACCATAGGGCAATGTGGGCAACAGAATACTGTCTTGAGCTAAAAAATCAAGAATTATTTTAGTTTTGGCAAACTAATCATAGTTTGTACCTCCTGACATATGGTTTTATTTTTTGCATATTGAATATTTTAATAAAATAGTTAAAAAGGAATATTTTAGTATTTCACATCCTTTCAAACCCATCTCCCTAGTTTTCTCCTGGACTCATATACAGAAGATAGACATCCAAAGCATCAGTTTTTAATAAGAATAAACAGAATAATAGATAAGCAGTCACACAAAACTGTGGTGTTACCCTGTCTCAGGGTCTGTTGACATAAATCATTAGCACTTTGTTTTTTAAGTTTGGCTTATTTGTTTATTTCTTCAATATTTTATATTCCTAAAATCTACATATAACATTCAAATAACTACAAAAATAAATATTGGTTTTCCTTTCTTTTTTATCCTTGGTGATTTTCAGCCTTCTTACTTTCTCATAACACTCTGTCCCATTTTCCTCTTGAGAACAATATCCTTTTGCTAAGTATTGGTTATGTTCTCAGGGGACAAGCACTTCTACAGCTAGCAATGGACACTGACATTTTTCATCTTCTCACTCCAAGGGAACTGACTTCTTAATTTCCTCACTTATGCATTCCATCACCTTAATAAAAAAATTTGGAAACAATAAAAAATAATAAACTTAATAAAAAAAATTGGAAAGGATTGTTGTAACCACCCATTCTAAGCTCCGCCTTTCTTCCTCCTTTAGTGGTTGGGAATCCAGACTCCAAGGATCAACTCGGATAAGACCAGATTCTCACCCTTGATTCACACAGGAAGAACAGTGAGAAAGTCTGTAGAGATATAAGGAAGGCACGATTACAGAGTTAGGATTGTTACAATGGCATTATTTGGAGGAGACAGATTCAGGAGAGAAAATACCTGCACAGAAGGTTATAAAATGTTAAAGAAAGGAAGGGTAGTTGAGCTAGTGCAGAAATGATGACTGGGGTCAAGTTATCAGTGTTAACAGAGATAATGGGTGATGCCAGCTGAGCAGTATTGAAGTATTGGTCTGGTGTTTGCAGAGGCTGATGATGCTGCTCTCAAATGATGCGGTGCCAGCCAGGGCAGCAAAGACTGCTTGGGTACCTTAGGAGGGTAAAAACCCATTAATCTTGAATCCAACAGTTCTCTAAAGATTGGAATACTTCTTGGAAGATTTGTGTTTTTCTGATCTTTACGTGCTTGTCTCCCAAGATTTCAAAAGTGTTAAAGCAAAAAATTGCAGCTGCCAGTGAATACAACAGATTATGCACAGCTATCCAACCATAAATACTGTGCCACTGAAATAGAGCTAAAATGTTCTAAAAAATATAGAAAATTTACTAGAAATTAAGAAAACAGAAAAATCTCCAATTATTATGCTTAGGAGGTTGCTGGTTCTTGTGAGTCTATCCTAGGGCATTCTTTTTGGGTTCATTTGCTTTACTGATCCACCCCAGTCTTTCATTTAACTAGAGACCTTTCCTTCTGTAATCACTGGGTTTTTCTGTCACATCTCTTTCTATACTAATTACTAGGCATATAGGTAGCTTTACAGGGTTTCAGAAGATGTCTAAAAATCCTAAATATTCCTCTACAGGATCAGGCTAGACCTGGAGGCATATATAGAAACTATTAGAGGTTCAACTTTCAAAACCCAAAAATCTTCAGCTGTTCCTATGGTAACCAATTAGATCACTGGATTGATAGGTACAGCTTGTTCTGAAAAGGGAAAGTTTTAAAACCAGGGATTTCATACCAGTTTAAATACTGAAATAGACTGCTATCACAAATAGTAGTGCTCTCCTCTTTGTTGCTTTCCTCTGCTTCTCCTATTGAGTTAGGTTTTTTCTCTCTGTAGAGTTGTTGTGGCTTTTTGTGATTTGATCAAGTAGCCACGCTTTCAAACTGCATTGGTCAGCTTTTGATCTGCACATATAAAATTCCACAGATGAATTATGTTAATTTCTTAGGTGAGTCTTTCAACAATTCTAAACCCGAAGAAAATGTTTTAATAAGAAACACCTTTGCATATAGACTAAATATGTACTAAATTTAGTCTTATCATTCAACTATACTATTGCAGTTTTTGTCTCCACCATTGATTAATGACTTACTGCAAAATATTTCTCCACTGCAAACCTATGACAATCCATGAACAAAGGTATTTTTTGCAAAAATATCTATCTAAAACTGTAAAAGTATCTTTTAATATCTTTTAATACATAATTTATTATTAACAAAAACTATTAATAATTTAAATATAGGATGATATTTTAGAAAGAACAGAAGATTAATTTGTATTTTAATACAGAAGTCTCTTTCTGTGTATCTGCAATCAAATAGTCAGGCTTGTTCACCACATGTGTACGTGAGAGAGACAACATTCTCACTCATATGGTACAATCTTAAATGGTCCATATTTATCAAGTAAACAGAACTGTTAAATGACAGTACAACAGCAAAGCACAGGAATAACTCAGTTATATTGAACAGTGTTTTACTTCTTCCATATGACCTTACATTTCTCTGTTCTGGTAGTATACTTGAAGATGAGTATTCTGTCTAAGCAAGACCACATAATTGCTCTCTCAACTTTCTTTCGTGCTGCGTGGCATCACAAGATGTACCTGTAATTTTAGGTGAAATCCAAAAATGGATTTGCAAAAACACACAAGTTGTCCTGGATGCTTCTCCTGAGCTATCTGATGAACTCAGGTGGCTAGCAGGCAGATACAGTAAGGTCCTTCAGGGAAAATCATTTGTCAGAGATGTAATGCATCTATTCTAGGGAGATATTCAGTTTAGTTAAGATTAAAGAGGAAATTAGTAGTAAACAAAAATATATTTTAAGAGCATAGTCCATGTGATCACTTCCATTACTCCACTGGTTTTATTGCTCTCTCTGCACCATGGTTTTGATAATGTGAAATGAGCAGAGATGCACAGGTGTGAAGATGGGTTGAGATAACAGAATCACTGCCCAGGGCCCTGTGTTTTTCTGATTTCTTAAAAGGCAGGACAGAAAAAAATTGGGTGGTTGCACTATATCGGAACATGTTCTGTTGTTTCTAAGTAGTGACCTTGTTGACAGCTTCAGTACTTCTGCAAGAAATTCTGTTTAATGATTTTATAAATTTTTTTAAATTTCATAATTAGAGTTTTTTAAATCCCTAAGCATTGTACATATGCTAACTCAATCTAGGAAAAGAAAACAAAAATCAGAAATCAGAAAGCAGACTTTTTCCATCTATAACAAATTTGACAACTGATAAAAGCATATGCATATGATTATATAAAAAATAAACACTAATGAATATGCATATTTCCGACTGGTACATTTTTCTATTCCTTACATGGTAGAAAAGAAAAGCGGAAAGCAATCTTCTGTTGCAAAATCTCTTTGTGCAAAAGATAATCTACTGGGTACTGGAGTTCTCATAATATAAGCAACCCTTTTTGTGACTTTCTTTTGCTGTAGGTTTGTAATGGTCCAAGGCATTTTAATAATTAGTCTACAGGGAGCCTTAATAGACTAGGGCAACTCTTAATTAATTTAATCCCCAGTACATGAGTTGACCAGGAGACATCAAACCACATTTTAGCTTGGAGGGTATGTGAACTCAGAGGAAATGAGGAAATCTCATTTTTTAGCTACTGTGGTGCTGTATTTTTGCCTTCTAGCATATTGTGGTTGTAGCTAAACACTTTGTGCCATTCTTTCCTGTAGTAACCAGAAGCTTTTATTTTCAGTAGAATTAATAATAAATGAAGATGGCAATTTCAGCATAATTATTTGAAGGTGCAAAAATTATTATAAGATGGTGTTCAATTGTTGTTAAAATAGGCAATTAAGAAGAGATTTTACTTAATTTTTGCTATATCTCTACTGTGTATTTCTGATGCTTTAAAAACCCTGCAACCATTTAAAACACATGAAAATCTTTTTAGCTACAATTGGTTTAAATTAAAAAATATTTTGTACTCCTATGATTTGGTATTGAGGGCAGTACTCTAGTACATGATTGTGCTTCAAGCATGCTTTCAATTTATAAGGATTCAGTTTGTACTTTATATTCTATTCTTGCTTCTTATCAAGATTTGTGGTAAGTCTTAATAGCAGAAGAAAAAAAACAAAAAACTTCCTGAGGCAGCATTTCTCTTTTCATTTCTGTGTTACTATTCACATATGCAGTAATATTTTTAATGAAGTGAGCGTTGCTTTAGGAATATAATCCAGAGGTACCTAAAGCTATGTAAAACAAATTATTATCACTGAATTGTATGTAGTGACACTGAGGACAGCCTAACAGTGAAGAAAGAGAAAATGTCAGTACAATCACAAAGCACCAATGTGAAAGACAAAGCTATTCTATAAGGTGCATATGCTTCTGAATAAACATTGTTAGCTACAGAATCTATTAAACACACCTATTTTTATTCTTTAAAGAAAGTTGTTTTGATGTTGGTATTATTAGCATTTACAGCTGATTTCCAGCTAAATATAAGAAAGGTCTATTTAAATTAAGTGTTTTAAGAGAAAAATCACTGGACAAAGAATTTTAATCTAAGCTATGACACTAAGATACTGTCTAGCTCTTTGGGGATGCAATTTGTCTGTCCTGGTTGCTGAGTGCTTTGGGGAACACACTTTCATTAAAATGCATTCATTACAATCTTAACCAACATCTCTAATGTTACAAAGAAGTTGAAAAATAGTTGTAATCAGGTTAACCACATATTCAGCTGGACACTTACACATGTCACTGCCAAGGAAAGGATACTAATTTAACAGGATCTGAATCAGTGAGCAAACTGAGAATATAATGCGATATATAAAATAATAAAGTACCAGGTTATTTCTTAAAAAGCTATTTTTTTAGCATTATGGAAAGAATTAGCAATATCTATGTGTATTGCACAGTGAAACATTATAAGAACTCAAAAATTGTGTCATTAGGAAAAATGAATACACATTTGTTCCTGCTATTAAAGTCAAATTTAATTCACCTCATTAAAACACTACCCTTCTATTACAATAATGTTGCATGTATTCAAAAGCACTGCATTTTATAGTGAATTCAATTTCTTATAATATTAATCCCCTTATACAAAAGAAAATTCAATCTCTTAAAAAATCTTGATGTAGTCAGTTTAATTTCCATAACTATAAATCTTTTATAACAAATGAGTTTTAATTAGTTGCTGTCCTTGGTCATGTACAAGAGGAAGGAATCATCTTTCAATTAATCTGTTGTTAGGTTATACTGAACTAAAAAGTCCCATATGCATAGCATGTTCAGACTACTACCTTTTCAACTTAACATACATTGACTCATAAATTTCTAATATTTTTCAAGTGTTTCCCTTTGTTGCTGTTTTAGAAGAGAGTTCATTTTTTTAACTTGATGGGCTGATGGGATAACACTAGAAAATAATTCCAAAATAGTCCCTAGATATACACAGTTACAAACTTAATCGAAATCTCCAAACAAATATCCCCAAACTTAGTTTGCTTGAAATTTTTCAATTTCCTAGTTTTCTTTTATTTGGAGTATAAAATTAGTGGGTGTTGGGTTGATAGATGGTCCAACAGAATTGAGGGGTTATGGAACAGGCTTGATTAATCCCCATCTTTATTTCATTTTATATTTCACCATTCTAAGTTTGTCTGTAGTTTCATAGAGTAATGTGGGTTGGAAAATACCTCAAGAAGTCATCCAGCCCAGCCTTAGGCTCAAAAGAGTGTCAGACCAGGCCAGATCACTGTGAAGTCACTCTTGTAAACCTCCAAGGATGGAGACTGCACAACCTCCCCGGCAGTCTGTCTCCCTGTCCCATCCCTGGCAGTGCTCAAGGCCAGGTTGGATTGGCTTTGAGCACCTGGTCTAGTGCAAAGTGTCCCTGACCATGGCAGAGGGGTTGGAAGTAGGTGATTTTTAAGGTCCTTTCTGACCCAGGCTATTCTGTGATTCTGATGAGGAAGTTTCTCCTTTCTCCTCAGTACATATCTGAGATTTTGATGAGAGCACAAAGAAGGAAAGGACAGGAAAGATATTATATGTAATTTATCCCTATGACATTGAATGAAAAATAGAGGTTTTATAGTGACATTTCAAGAAAGAGGTGCTTCAAATGACCTGGAAAGGAATGATTAAAAATTATGCAAAAATCTGTTTATTTAATGCTTCCTTTCACAGTTAAGGTTACTTTTTTTAGTGGAGGAACCAAAGACTATGTTTGATTTCCAATATAATATTATTGACACAATTAAACAATGATACAACAGGAGTCATAATATTTGAGTAGATGGTTGTTAGGTTTTTTTCTTCGTGGAATTTCCAACAAGCTAGCCCAATTAGATAAGCTATCTGTGCACTAGAAAATGTAACATAATGTGCTACAACTACAATTTTTGTCAGGGTAGGAAGTGAGATACTGCATAATTAGGAAAGCAGCACGATTGTCACTCTTTCCTTAAAGACAACAAGCTTTGTCTGCATGATGCCATGGGCCCCATGCAAATACTTGGTTCACAGCCACATCATTATTGCAAAAATGTGTCTGAGATGTGAAATAAGTAATTGTACAGGATTTCTTCATATGTGAAGAAGTGAGAAAGGATTAGTTATGTAACTTTCATTAAAAATTATTCAAATCTGAGACTAACTTACCCTAGATTGGCATCTCTGCTTTTTTCATCTTACCTCCTCTCACATGGTCCTGCATACACTAAGCATCAAGGAACCTAGTAAAGCTGTGAATTTTATATATAAAGATCCCTAGATGGCTAAAGAACCTCTTCTCTGCTTGGACAGCATAAGTCAATTAAGTAACCAGGGGTCTCACCTATTCCCCACTTAGTATTGTAATGCAGTGCTTATTTTCAAGATTTCAAGTTGGCAGTGGAGCCTTTTGACAATGGAGGATGAGGCCATATGGGGCTCTATTAACAAGAGCGAAGACAGATCGTCAAGAGAAGTGATTGTTCTTCTCTATTGTGCAGCTTGGGAGGCCATGCCTGGAGTACTGTGTTTGGTTTTTTTGGCTCTTCAGTTAAAAAAAAAAAATCACATCCTGGAGACAGTCCTTCAGAAGATAAGCAAGATGATAAAAGGAACTGGGCTACATAAAGAGTAAGAAGGTGCTAGGGGAGCTGGCTTAAGTAAAAAAGGTTAAGAGGGCTTCTTCTGGGTCTCTTTGGTTACCTAGTAGGAGGTTGCAGGGAAGATAGAATCAGCTCCTTGTCAGAAGCACAGAGAAATTGATTTTTCAAGCAATAGACAACAGTTGAGAAAAAAAAAAATTCTGAGTAGGCATTAGGTGGAAAAAGATCACAATGAAGAGATAAAATACTGAACCAGGTTGCCCAGAGACGTTAAGGAATATTTCTCATTGGAGATGTTCAGGACTCAACTACCCAATGCCCAAAACAAGCTGTCCTGACTTTTTAATTGACTCTGCTTTGAAGCAATCCTTACAGGATTCTCCTCTAACTTTTTCTTTTCTTCTTTTTTACTGTGAATGGTTATTATAACTCCAAGATTAAAGTATTCTATTTTTAGCTGTGGTTTTAGCCATTACTGACCCCTCCTGATCCAGCTTAATAGGTTAGCAGTGAGGCTGCTGCAAAAGTTACAAGGTTCAAGATTTTTAAATCTACTGGTTTCACTCAAGCTTATTTGATCTGTTGAGTCAGCAAATAGCTAGCAAAAGCTCTTTGAGAATGCAAAAGGCTTTTTCCATGTGAGTTCTAGATTAGATTGGAATGGACAAGCTGACGGAAAGCAATAGACCAAGGAGGGAACTGTAGCAGTAAGGTAGGAATAAAACTAGGAATAGTTTGAATCAATATACAGGAAATAGAAGAGTAGCTAACCTTATTTAGGTAAGGGGTAGTCTAAAAAGTGTGGAGACAGTACTGAGAAGACATACTACCACCACTTAGGTGAAGGCACTGCAGGATGGGCAGACAGAGCTGAAGGAGGTCACAGAGAGAACTTGAGGAAAGTCTCACAAAGTGTAGCAGCAACAAACCAGGTTGTGTACTGAGTGACACTGAACTGTGAATAAAACATCAAGGCATCATACCCATTATCACCCTGCCACAGGCAGTTTTAGCTACAAGGGACTAAAAAATAGCACAACTGTGTTTTGAGAACTATGCTAACAAGAACACATAACAACTACATGGAGATATTCTGGGTTAAATCATCTGAACAGTTAAGTCTAAGGTTAAAAAATTGTTCAGGTCACAGGATAACATGACCTAGAGAGATAATAACACAAAGTAAATCAATCAAAATCCCATTTAAGTAGAACTGTATTCATGTAGCATCTTTCTGTTGGTTAAATGCTGTGAAAAGGGAAAGATGATGCAGAAGAATACTATAATACAGCTTAAAAAGGTGGTAGATGGCTTTCAAGGTATATAAATTAATAGTAATGAAAAAAGTATCAAGTAATGTACTAAATTAGAAATAGAACCATATAATGATTTGGGTTGGAAGGACTATCCTGGCCCAACCCCAGAGGCAGGGATTCTTTCTACTAGACCAGGTTGCTCAAAGCACCATCCTACCTGGCCTTGAACACTCCAAATGACATCCACTACTTCCCTGGGCTACCTGTTGCCGTATCTCATCGCCTTCTCACCACCCTAAGAAATCCTTAGCAAAGAATTTCTTCCTAATGTCTAATCCAAATCTATTTCTTTGAGTTTAAAGCTATTTCCCCTCATCCTATCTCTATGATCTTGTATAAAGCTCCTCTCCAGCTTCCTTGGATGCCCCCTCTAGGTACTGGAAAGTTGTTATTAGGTCTCCCTGACACCTTCTCTTCTCCTGGCTGAACAGCCCCAACTCTCTCAGCCTGTCTGCATAGAAGAGGTGCTCAAGACCTCTGATCATCTTCTCCTAGCACTGTCATTAAAATAACAACTCTGGATGCATGAATAAATTTGGGGGAAATAAAAAGGAACAAAGGAATAGAATACTAGTCTCAGCCTTCGTGTAAGGGTAGAAAACCTTATATTGCTCGTGATATCGATGGACCACCCACCAAAAATTTGTATTAGCTGACTCTTCACAGTTAATGATTAAGATGCTTTGAGGCAATGTTAATTAAAGATTTCTTCTTTTGTCCCATAATTCATAGCATAGATAGGAAAATAAGGAAAGAAGTAATTTATTCAGCTATAACTGGCATGGAAGTTATATTAATATATTTCAACTCAAACTAGAAAAAACTACAAGCAAGTTTCAGAAGTCCATAATTCCACATGCAAAATTCCTTTTTTCACTATGCTTAGCATATAGCCTGTTAGGAAGTAGCTGTTCTCTTATTGCTCCAAGAGTTTTTTGGGCATTCCACTATGCGAAGTTTGGCAGTGCTGATTCATGAAATAAGAAATCTGTTTACTGCATTAAAATAGAGGCACAGGAACAAAGGATTGCATTATGTAGAGAGAAAAGTAAATGAAAAATATAGAAGAAAATTCAATTTCCCTGACATAACATGCATGAAGAAATTACATGCTGATATAAGTGTTTGAGGTGAAAATGTATTTAATAGATTGACTTAAAATATATACAGACCAGATTAAAAAAAAAGCAATATTGTTTGATTAAGAATTTTACTTTAACTAAAATTGTTAGACCATTCTGATTTTAAGCATGTATTTCAGGTAGAATCAATAATAATTAAATGCATTTGTATTGGCAAGAATATAGTCATAATTCAGTTATTATCAGATTTTCACTGTATGACATAAAAAGAGAATGTCCTTATTCGTTTTTACCCATTTCTGTTCTTTGCAGTGTACATATTAGACTAAAAAAACATCAATAATCATCTGCCATACTCTATTCATGTCTTTAATATAATCTTTGTTGTGTAATTAAAGGTTAATCTACTTGTATAGTTAGTAGTGAAATTGTGTAATTGAAGCATTTTATTATTGGAATATGATATTTATCTTTACTCTGGAGGAACAATTTTAGACAAATATTTATATAGCTGAAAACATTACTTGGTGAATTTTGAAACATTTCATCAAAATTCTTCAGCTAGTATTTTAGTTAGTTAGCAATTCACCAATATTCACCTTGATCTAATTGTGAAGTGTATCTATGCATTTTACTACTAGTAATAAGATTTAGATTGCTTTTATTTCTATCGGAACTGTAGAAGCAATAAACTTACAAGAAAATGAAAGTAGAATTTTTCCTCTCTCTTACTCAGTCAATGAAGTGATTTAATTAAAATGTCTTTAGTCAAAATCCTCTTCTCAGCCAGCCTATTGAGAGCTGAATAACTTCACTCCTCTTACAGTTAGGTCAGTTAAACTGGTGATAGTGATCAGATGAATGGAACGGAGATTATTGCTCAGATTCAAAGAAATAAGAAATGTCTTGACTTATAAGAAATATTAACTGAGAAAACAAATTATCTGGTTTATTCACTGTTGCTAATGAATGAGGTCTGTATAGCTTGGATCGTGACCAAGGCGAGCTGGATTATGGAATAATGGTCATATTGCAAAAAATATTGAGGCAATAAAATGGAATTACAACAACACTGTCAAACCTATGCTTTAGAGCATATAATGAAAGTAAAACAAGGAATTCAAATGTCTGGTCTGTTATAGAGGATTCTATACTTTTACAGTCCTATTGGTAATCTCCCCATTCACAGATCTCAGCTCTCTGATCCACTCTGAGCCATTAACATAAAGGTATCAGATTAATTTTACTTTTCTTCAGGAGGATTATTCAGTGGGAAATGACATTTCTGTAGCTCCTCCCTATCTTTTCTAAACTTAATAGCTTTTCTTCAGATTATAGTGTTAATCATTTCCATAAAATCATAATGTCTATTATAACCTAAGTTATCTGAATAACTTCAGAAAAGCAGACTGAGCTTAATATATATTCCTAAAGGAAAGAAAAAACCTCTATTTCTGGAACAAAGTTTATGTTCATTATATAATTTAATGCACTGTAAAGAAATATATTTAAATAATTTCTAGTGTTCAAACAAGTACTGTAAAGAGGCTTATTTTAAATTATTTTTTTTTATGAAACACATTTTAATTTTTTTCAGCATTTTCTATGTCATGACTGTTAGTATTTAAATATTTGGGGATTTGTCCCTCTAATTCAGCCATAACCCTGCATATCTGTTAAAGAAGCTACGTGGAATGCATTTGAATTCAGGGACACTGATACAGTTGGCAATGTACTAAGTATGTCAGTACTGAGCCCATCTCCATCTGACAAAGCACCACCCTGGCAGCAGACATGGCTCAGCAGAATGCATGTTCACTCTTGGGTCATCACACTCTGCAGACAGAATATTAAAGTACCATTGGTCTGTCTTAGTCCACCAGCAGATTTATGTCAGCTGCTTAATTTTTCGTAAGTAGCTTATATTAATATTCTAGACTGTAAACAGGTCAGGAGCGAACAAGTATCCCACTCAGGATAGATGCAAATATCTACTCAGGATTGATTCAGGATATCTTTAGGTTTGGAAAAATAAAATTTGTCATATGGTCAAGGTAAACAGCTACCACTTTAGTTATCCCAGATACATCTCGAGGAGTATTAGCAAAGTGTCTTTTCATAGGACATAACACCAACAAATTCTACAGTTCAGGTTCAAAGTAACAGAACACTCTTAATGTCAAAGCCACAGAATATTAATACTGCAAGTTAAGTCTTAGGAACCTACATATATGTCATACAGACGAGTTCTGCACTTAAACCAAACCAAAAGTCCCACGGCAGTGAAAGACATGAGTTTCACAACCAAATTTAAACTACAAGCATCAAGATGCCAATGAGGAAAGAAACCCTCACAGATGTGATCACACTATCAAACTGTTCTTTCATCTCTGTGATTCAAGCTGGTTTGCTTGTGATACTTCTCATTTTATTCTTACATTCTTTCTCACTCTGTCCTTTCCTGAAAATTAAAAGTAAAAACTTTTTACCTCAAGAAGAAGATTCACTTGCTCTTCTGTTTGTGAGGGGAGTTAGAGAAGAGGAACAGATAGAAGGAAGAAAGTTTGATGGGAATGCAAGTGCCATCTTGTGAGTTTCTGTGAACACAGAGCAGGCAAACTTGTAATATTTTCATTACTGTGTAAGACAGTCAATAAAAAGTACTAGAAGAAAGAAAAAATCAGAGTAGGACAAAGTTTGTTAGTTAATGCTTTGATTTTCAGAAGTACTGAACCTTAATCTTCCGAGATCAACACAAACTGTAGTTGACTTATTTATTGTGAGTGGTCCAAAGGCACATATACAACATTTAGTACATAAAGACATTGTTTGCATCTGATGTTTCTATTGAAATTAAAAAACAGCTCTACTTGTGAGTCAGCTGTAGGTACTCAATAAGAAATAAGGCCTCAACACTATTATCTTCACTCTCATATTTTTAAGAAAGATTGCCATACTAGTCAAAAATACTAGGTTATTATTATTTTATCAATATTATTTTAGTAATATTTGTTTCTGTGGACTACTTCTGAAATTCCTGAAAATTTAAGTATTGAGTCTTTCTGAACTCCATCAGCTTGAATCCCTATAAATACAGAAGAATTTCACTTTTACCTGCAGCTATTTTATCATTAGACAGAGATCCTTCTAATATAATTTGTACCTAAGTTCTTATTGACTCCCCTTTTATTCCTAGATAACATATTTTAAAGAGCCTTTTTAAAATTTGGATTAATAAGAAAGATTCATAGCTCTGCTAGGTTGTTAAAGAATAACACCTAAAAATTTCCTCATATTTTATAGAGTTTTCTTTCTGAAAAGGGTGCTAGTTTAAGCATGTAAAAATGGATGTGCCAATAGTCATTAATCCTTTAAGAAATCATGAAGGATCATGCCAATGGGTTTCTAATAAAAATTTCCCAGGGGTAAAATACAACTGATCTTAAAGCCAAATGGTGTCTGTGCCATGCAAGGCCATTTTATTTTGTACTTTAATTCAGGATGTCAAAACATGTAAAGTGGTAGTAGGTTGCCAGGAGCAGATACAAGACTGCAGGCCTTCTTTTCACTCCATAACCTCTCATCTTCAGGTGACATAATAAATCCTTGTCACTGTCAGAAGGCTGCAGTGAGCAGTAACATTATTTCTCCAGCTACTGTAAAATACCACCCGGTACCTTGCATAAACTACGCAGTAAATCATGGAAAAACTGCAATGTTATTTTACAATAACGTTGTAAATAACCTGTGCCTTGATCATAAATCTGTATCACCAGCAACAGCCCCAATCAACAATAGCAACTTTGAGACTGAAAAGATCTTTCTCTTTGCCTGTAAAACTGTTCTTATTATTCTGGCTTTGCCTATGTCTAGTAACTATATCCTCACCTGCTCTGTGAAAATGGGCTTTGAATGAATATTTGAGATTGGTAATTTAAATACATGACAGCATTTGTACTCAAGAGTCACTATATTTCCTGATTCATAAATGAATGCATGCAGGAGCATTTTCCCATATTGCCTGTTTATTATTGCATAAGTGGTTTCCAACAGTACAAAAGCAACCATCCACTGAGTTTTGATACAAAAGCAAAATATATAGATTTCTCAGATCAGGGCCACAATTTATTCCTGAAGTTACTCAGAGGGTCAGAGGAATAAAAAGAGACACAAAAACAAATGGATGGTCAGGTAGAGTATGTGAGTTTTTCTGTGTGTTATATTATGGTCCACTAGGGCACTAGCAGTCATATTACCTATCTTTATAATCCTGTCCAGATTGCCAGTACTGGAAAAATGATTACCTCTGCACGAGATATGGTAACCAGGGGATATGACTTGCACATATTTAGTATTCTGTTGTGTTTATTAAAACCCATATATAAAAAACTCACACGTTTTTAAGCGGGAGGAGTTGTAACCATCTTGTTGAAAATTTAATGTGTTTTTCAGTGTGCTCCTCAGAAAGCTGTTAAGGGAGTTATTAGAGAAATACCTGCCACTTTCTTGCTGTCATTCTATTCAGTATCCCTTAAACATATAAAAAGTATCTACTAAAAATTCAGAATGTGATAAAATTGGCATATCACCTTCTTCTTTGCCCCTTTCCACCACTGTATATTTTATTCACAGTTGCATCATCACTCATCATTCCAGAAAGAGTTAAATTTAAAAAAGTACAGAGTTTTAAATTATTTCATGTTTCAATTTGCACATAAGGAGATACTGACTTTAAAGATTCATGCATGCTTTTACTGAGTAGTTATATATTTTTTCAATTTTTTTGCTTTCAGATTTAGCAAAGCCCTGCCAGAAGATGTTTAATGCTGTCATCGATATTCACTCTACTGTCAGGGATATTAAACTGAGAAGAAAGACCTGGCACACTGACTTCCTCTTGAAGCTTTGATAGCATGTTGGCTACAGCTTAGCAGTGTGAAAAATAGTGTTGCACTGCAAGCAAAACCAGGGAATTTTCTTCTTGTCAACTTAGAAAATTCGTGAGGAAAGTCAGCTTTAGACCACATAGGCTTTGCAGATTAGAAGGATTGAAGTTTTGTTCCATTTGCTAAGTAAAAATTTGCCTCATTTCTTTTGTCAGCATTGACAACACTTTTACAGGGCACTGGACTTTATGAGGCTATTTTAGTTCTCAGAATCCCAAGGGCTCTTGTCCAATTCTATCCCTTTACCTATTCAGTAGTATCAATGAGAAAATGTACAAAACATCTAATTTTAACATACTTAGTAGACAGGAATGAACCTGGAAGAAAGGAATTGATTTATACGGAGTGTATATATGTGTAAGAGTTTTAAGTATTAGCAACTGGGAAGATAGCAGATTGAGACAGGTTTAATCCCTCTGTTCATTCCAGGCAAGCCCCCATCTGGATTGCTGTGTCCAGTTCTGCAAGGGAAACTTGGAAGTAGTAAATCCAGTGTAGAACGAGAAAGATGATTAAGGGATATGAGAATGTGTCACATAAGTAGAGGCTGAGAGAGCTGGGACTCCAGCTCAAGAAGTGGTCTTATGAGTGTGTATAAATACCTGATGAGAGAGGGCAAAAAAGACAGAAGCAGACTGTTCTCAGGGGTGCCCAGTGAAGGAACAAGAAGCAATAGGTATCAACTGAAATACAGGAATTCTGTTTAAATATTTTAAAATAAAAAATCACCCTGATAGTGATTAAGTACTTGGACAGGTTGTCAAGACAGGTTTTGGAGTCTCCATCCATGGAGATATTAAAAACCTAGGAGAATATGGCACTAATTAATCTACTCTAGCATACCCTTGTGCAGAGGGGTTAGGGTAGAAGATGTAGGTCCCCTTATGCCTTTGGCCTTCCACGATTTTGCAATTCTTTGAAAAAGGGAGATGCTTAGGACTTGCTGAGTGACAGTTTAAAATTATTACTATTAATGTGGATTGTCTGTAAGTAGGAATGAATGAGTTTAAGTACTGCAAGTCAGCAGGAAGAAATGTACCTTGATTTAAGGCTAGAGAGTGGAAATATTCCTTTAACAGCTTGACACATTTCCTTGACAATTTTAAAGATAAGATTCTAAAATTCTGACTAAATTGAGACGAAAAGTATGCTGGCTGTATGCCCTATCTAACCACTCAAAAATAGTTGAGAGTCACGTTTAACCAGAAGCTGAAAGTCATACAGATTATAACAATTAACCAGGAAAGTAACCTCCAGAAATAATTTTTCCTTAGCCTACTATCAAGATTCAAATACATCTGGGGTTTTCACACATACTACTCAATGTTCCCACTGTCTCTCCTAACTTCATATTTCTATTAGACCATGGTTATTTTCTCCATGATGATAAAATTTGTTACATCAGTCAGAAAGTTTCTCAGTATGTTTTGTTTCCCTGCTTGGAATTCATGAAGCAAGTTTCCAGAACACACAAGTTATGTTGACTGGTGAATAAGAAGATGCTTCTTTCCATGCTGTATTGTGTAGAGGAGGCAGTCCTGACTGTCGTCTGCTTTATTCCAATCAGTTCACTCTCTTATACTGTTTAAGACACTGACATCAAACTTTTTTGTGGACTTGAAGTAACAGTCAATAACATTGCAATCACTTGTTTGACTCTTCACTCTCAGAAGCCAAATGGCTGTAATTTATGTAATGTAAATTGCCATGGCTCCACAGTCATAAAAGTTAGGTCCTGAATTTTTTTTACTGATTTAAAAGAGAAGAAACTTTGCAAGCTTTATATTTTTTTTAAATAAGAACTGTGAACTCTAACTGAAAAGCCTTAAGTTTGCACTGGATTAGTAATTCTGAGTTTGAATTGAAAACTCAAAGAAATATGCTGCAATTTTCAGGGTTCTCTGATAATATATGTCTCAGCAATTTTATTAGAATGTTAATATCACCATCATACCAGACTACAGAGGACTTCCTTTTTTTTTGCTTCAGTTTTACCAGAAATAGATGTGACACAGTCTGGCTGTTCAAGGTCCTAAACAATCTTAGTTACTTTTTGAGATTTGAGCAGATGATATCCAGAGACTCCAGTATCATTATTTACTCAATCTAGTTGAGGTTAGTACTGAACATAAAGGATGACTGGGCAAAGAACTGGCAAGCTGTGCAACACATTTTTTGCAGACACTATATAGAGTTGGTTGTGGAAGTTAATGAGTTAATAGTATTTAAAAATAGAGCTCTTAGTTTGGCATTTTTTCAATGTATTTTTCATATCTATTTCATATAAATGACAAATAAATTCTTTTACAGGGTTGGGCTCAGGGGAGCCAGATTTAGTGTGGCAGAATTATTTTGGGAGGCATTTGCATTCTAAAGGGACTGTTTTATGGAGAACAGTATTTGGAGTTCAGGTGCATGCAACACAAGTTGAAAGCTCAGAAAAAAGACAGAAAAATTATTTCCTTCTAGGGAGATAGTCTGAGCCACTATCTAATCAGGACATTTTAAGTTACAGCTGAAGAAGCTGGGAGGGCGGTAGAATTTACTCAACTCTTATTCTACTACAGTGAGCTGAAATACTTTGAAAGTATTTTGGATTTCTATTAGTCTGAACTTAATACAGTAATTCCACTAATATAATCCTCACCATTTTAACTAAAATTTTGGTCCGAACC
>PYHW01010813.1:2072437-2089528 GCA_013186435.1 Turdus rufiventris | reverse complement strand
TAATTCCCATGTCTTTGCCTGAAAGCCCCTTGATTTCAAAACTCTAATAATTTGGAGTGAGGGGGTTTACATTCTTCATTTCAAAGAGAAATTTCTGCCTTTCTCAGCAGACACCTGTCCTCCAAACTAAAACAGCAACTTTTCGTTCTTTGTCCATATATAAGTCATACCTGATTATAAGCCGCACTTCAGGTTCGGACCAAAATTTTAGTCAAAATGGTGCAGCTTATAATTGTGAAATTACTGTATATATTATATTCTCTCCATGTTCCTTATTACATATATGAATAGGGTCTCAATAATGTGATTATTTGGACCCTAGTCCACAACATAAGTCAAATTCAGTGAATGGTAAATCCACCTGTATGATTTCCAGCGTCAAAAGGGGTAAAATACAGTATTTATTCCCCTCAGAATATATTCTTAGAAGACTACATATTAAGAAGTGAATTCTAAAGCTAATATTGGGGAAATGTATTTTAAATTAATTTTTAATATATTCTTATTTATCTTTCTTTTATGTTTATTAAAATAGGGAAAAGAGGGGAATTTTATTATGACGTTTCCTTTATTTCGATGATATGTTTGAAATATGCTGTTGAAAAGTGAGGGGCTGTAGACCAATGTGTTTTATACTCATTGGTTATGTGCTGAGTTCAAGCAATAATCATAAAAAGCAAATCCAAAATTATGCTGCATTGGTACTACTTGGCCACTCTTGAGTGTCTGATTAATGCTAGAATCTGTTAAAATGACAGGCAGTTCTAAGGGAGTCCCCAAAGAGTGAGGCAGTTTAATGAATTATTTTTCATTTTGATGTAACTCAGAAACCAGTTGTGAGTTCACTAAAAAGTGTAGGGTGGTCTCTGTTCACTGTAAGGAGCTTGACATTCTCAATTAAGGCAGAACAGTTCACATCCTGGTGGAGGTGTCACATTACAGGTCAATGTCAGGTACATAGTTTGACAACGACTAGTTGAGACAAGTCAGAATAATAATGAAATTATGTCTGACTCTAAATATCCCACAAATAGGAGGGATGGAATGAAAAGCACAACTACCTACTACTGAATGTAAAGAATATCTCACATTCCAGCATCATTAGGAATTATTTGATATATGTCATTATGATATGTTCTACACAAAGTAAGAAATGCATTTTTTAACTGCTCAAAATTGAACTTTTTCTTTTCATCTTGGGACATCCCATGTGTCAAGAGTTCATTTTCTCCTTATGATTAAGTCACCAAAACAAAACACAATTCATTTTACCCTCCCACAATTAGATAAAATTTTATTTTATTAGTGTAACAAAAACACCCTTAAAGGCATTATTGAATCCTTTCAAACAAATCAGGGTGACACTGACCTTTAGATAAGTTTTTCCAAGATTTTATCCATTCTGATAATCCTTAATTATTTAGTGACTAAAGGTTTTGATCCAAGATTTTTTTTCCCATTTGCACACAAGTTAATAAAAGTCAATTCCTGTCTCAGTGACCTTTAATATGTTTGGAGACTGAAAAGAAGATATAAGTACAGATAATGTGAAATTTTTTCAAGAAACCTCAAGATCCAGGTCACCCAGAAAAAACCTTTTCTGCTGAAATATAAATAAATGTATTGCAGAAGATATGCTGGAGAAATTGTTACTTCTATATTTGCTATGCTGTAAGAGTGTGCCTCTCATTCAGCACAGTGAGAAAAAAGGTTTATTAAACTCTTTTATTGAAACCTTTTTTGTTATAGTATATGGAAAATATTATTCTTTCATTATACACACTGATGCACTAAATAACCAAGTAGAATAAGTCCTAAATTTTCTAATATCAAGCTTGTACTTTTTAAAAAGGTATTTTGAAAGTAACTGTGATTTTCATAGTTATAAAATAATTTAAACTGGAAAAGACTTCTAGTATAATCTTTAACTTACCACTTTAAAGTTCACTACTAAGCCACATCTGCAAGCACCACATCTACAGTTATTTTAAACACCCCCAGGAATGGTGACTCAAACTCTTCCCTGTATAGCCTGTTCCAGAGCCTGAAAACCTTTTCCGTGATGAATTTTTTCCTAATATCCAATCTAAACGTGTGCGGGCATCACTCTGAGGGTCTTTCCTCTTGCCCTGTAACTCATTACTTGGGGGAAGAGGCTGACCCCACCTGTCCACAACCTGCTTTCAGGTAGTTGTAGAGAGTGAAAAGATCTCCCCTGAGCTTCCTATTCCCCAGGTTAAACAATCCCAGCTTCCTCAGCCACTCCTCCTAAGAGCTGTTATTAAGGCTGTTCACAGTCCCACTGCCCTTCTCTGGACATGTTCCAGCACCTCAGTTCCTGAAGGGAGTGACCCAGAGCTGGACAAGCACTCGAGGTATGGCTTCACCAGTGCCAAGTACAGCTGGATCATCACTGCCCTGGTCCTGCTGGCCACACTAGTTCTGACACAAGCCAGGTGCCATTGGCCCTCTTGGCCACATGGGCACAAAGCTGGCTCATGTTGAGCCAGCTGTCAACAAGCATCCCCATACACCTTTCCAGCTACTGTCTCCCAAGGCTGTAACATTGTCTGCAGTTGTTCTGACCCACATGCAGGATCCAGCACTTCAGCTTAAACTCATCAAACTGCTCTTGGTTTACCTCCCCTGTTGAGATCCCTCTGCAGAGCTTTCCTACCCTCATGCAGATCAACACAGCCACCCAAACTGGTGTCATCTGTGAATTGGCTAGGGTGCACTTGATCCCCTCATTCAGACCATTGATAGAGATATTAAACGGGACTGGCCCCAGCTGAGTCCTGAGGAGCATCAACTGGCTGTAACCCCACTCACTCCCACACCCCAGCCCAGCCATCCAGCCAGACTTTTTACTCTGTGAACAGTTCACCCATCCAAGTCATGAGCACCCAATTTCTCCAGGAAAATGTTGTGGGAAACAGTGTCAAAGGCTTTATTAAAGTCCAGATAGACTGGACAGGAAGACAGACAGTCCACAACTGATTTAGATAAGATGTTCTTAACTGTAATATAAACGTGTTTCCAATATACAACACAAATCCCTCCTACTGCAACCAATTATTTTTGCTTTGAGTTTGGTGGCAGCGTTGACAACAAACGATTGCTCTCCTTGCAACAATTTTTATATTGGAAGACTGTTAACATATGACACCAAGGTTGTATTTTCAAGATTAAATAAGAAAGGCTTTTAATATTTTTCATTCATTCTTTGAGAGGGGTCATATTTTCCACATCTATTAACCTTTTGTTGCTTCTATCTCATCCCCTCCTTTCCTTAGGACTTAAAACTGCATTCAGTAATCCTCTTAAGGCTTCACAAATGCTGACTAGAGTGAAATAGTTACTCCGTATGTCTCAGGACTTACATATTTTAAATCATCTCTTTTCTGCTGGTTTTGCAATATTGGCTAATGTTCCATTTGCAACCAATTGTAAACCTGAGTCCTTTTTCTGCAGTATATCTGCCTAGCAAGCCATTCTGCATTTTACATTTTCCTTCCTGGGCAGTTTGAATGTCTTTGTTATATCCTATTTTATTGCTTTGTACCATTTCTCCAGTTTATCAAAATCGTGTTGAATATAATTCTACCTTCCAGAATTTCTGTAGTCTTCCTGATTAATGTTATCCACAAACACTTGTCCTTCAATCGTAATAAAAATATTGCATAATGCTGCACTCCAGTTATTTCTTTCAGATTGCCAGTGAACAGATGCTAAAATGTTTCTAAGTGATTCAACTGATTTTACTGTAATTTCCAATGAGAACATATTACCATACTTCTGACAGTGTCATATGGAATTGTCACATGTCAGCAAATAAAAAGTACATAAACACTTTCCCATTACTCAGTTAACTGTGCTGCCCCAGAATGGTATCAGATTGGCCTGCTGTGATTTGCAGCTCTGTTGTGATTTCAATAACTCTCTTGTGGTTACTTTTATTAGCATCAGATTTCCTAGGTGCTCAGAGAGAAAAATCACCAATTAATAATTTATTGCCTTAACATTCTAAGTGTAAGCTAGGGATGGTGCATAATACTCTTTTTCTTTTTAGTTTACTGATTGTATTCCTCCGTTAGATGTACCCTCAGTCTTTGTCTGTTCTGAAAAGTTCTCAAAGGTAACTGCTAATGGTTCAAAGAAGATTTGTGATCATAAATACTTTAGGGAAAAATGTTGTTAAGTTGTAGTGATCTAAGAACTTTTCTGTCTGTTGACCAATTTTGGCTTTTAGTTCTAGCACTTAGTTGCTATTGTTAATTATTTTAAGCTTCTGGTCACAATTAACCTCTTTGGTGAAGAATGAAGAAAAAATATAGTGAAGATTTTGCACTTTGTTATGTCATCTGTTATTTGGTTCTCATTTATTTTAAATAATATAAATTTTATTTCTTTCATATTTTCTTTATTTTAGTGAATTTGAGGAACTTTCTCATATTTACTTTTATCCAAGTTTCATATGGCCTGCATTTGTTCCTTGGCTTTTCTAATTTTGTTCATGCACAATTTTTTCTGTATTGTTAGAATG
Source organism: Turdus rufiventris (assembly GCA_013186435.1). Classification (NCBI taxonomy): domain Eukaryota; kingdom Metazoa; phylum Chordata; class Aves; order Passeriformes; family Turdidae; genus Turdus; species Turdus rufiventris. Next base: position 2,084,982 of record PYHW01010813.1, on the reverse strand, counting down.
ACATAATACTTACCCACATATAGGAACAGACTCTAAAACAGGTCAGACTGAGTCCTGTTAAAGGCAATGGGAATTGCCACCAGTGATTAACATGGAGAAGGAATTTTAACCAAAAAATGCAAAGGTTTTTTTCTAGGGCTTGGATTTGGCTGGGATAAAGTTAATATTCTTCATAGTGGTTTCTATGGGGCTATGTTTTGGATTTTATGCAGAGAACACTGTTGATAATACACGGATATTTTCACTGCTGCTCCTTGCACAGATCCCTTTCTGCTTCTCACTCCACACCAGCAGTGAGGCTGGGAATACACAAGTTAAAGGGGACACAAATGGGACAACTAATCCAAACTGACCCAAGGTACATTCTACACCACATATTCTCAGCACATAAAGCTGGGAAAAGAAGAAAGAAGTGGGGTGGCAATGTTCAGAGTGATGATTTTAACTTCCCAACTCACCTTTCTGTGTGATAAGGCCAGGTTCTCCTGGAGATGCCTGAACACCTGCCTGCCCATGGAAAGCAATGAATTCCTTTTGTTGTTTTCCTTGCCTGCACAGATTTTGCTTTACCTATTGCCTGAGTCCATGAGTTTTCTCACTTTTCCAACTCTCTTCCCCCATCCCACTACAGGGGAGTGACAAAGCCCTTGAGACAAGTTTAGTTGCTAGCAGGGATTAAATCACAACAGCAGAAAAATCCCAATCAATTCCCAGAACTGAAGGCAGCTGTGGAGGATTGACTGTGGCTGGATGTCAGGTGCCCACTAAAGCCACACTGCTCTCCTGAAGTGGACAGGGAAAAGAAAACAAAAAAGGCTTGTAGGTCAAGATAAGGACAGGGAGAGATCACTTGTCAATTACTGTCACAGGAAAAAGAGACTCAACTCAGGTAAATTACTGTCATTTCACGACTATAAGGCGCACCCTTTTGACTAAAATTTTCCCTCAAACCCGGAAGTGCGTCTTATAGTCCGGTGCACCTTTTGGTTGTGAAATTACTGTAATTTATTACCAGTCAAAACCAGAGAAGAGTAATGAGAAATAAAATCAAATGTTTAAAGCATATTCCCCCCACCCCCACCTCCCTTCTTCCTAATCTCAACTTCACTTCTGATTTCTCTACCTCCTTCCCAACCAGCAGTGCCCAGGGAATGAGGGTTGTGGTCAGTTCAATACACACTATCTCTGCCACTCCTTCCTCAACAGAGGGTGGATATTCCTCTTACTCTTCCCCTGCTCCAGTGTGCAGTCCTTCACACAAAAGAAGTCCTTCACCAGCTTCTTCCACCTGAGTCTTTCCCACAGGTTACAGTTCATGACAAATTCCTCCAGCGTGGGTCCCTTCCACGGTACAGTGTTCAGGAACTGGCTGCTCTGCCATGGATTCCCCAAGGGAGCACAAATCCTGTCAGCAAACCTCCTCCAATGTGGGCTTCTCTCTCCAAGAGTCCACAGGTCCTGCCAAGAGCCTGGTCCAGTGTGGGCTTCCCCGAGGTTCACAGCTTGCTTTGGGCATCCACGGGCTGCAGGTGGGTCTGTGCTCCACTATGGACACTCACAGGCTGCAGGTGGATCTGTGCTCCACTATGGACCCCCATGGGCTGCAGGTGGGTCTGTGCTCCACTATGGACACTCACAGGCTGCAGGTGGGTCTGTGCTCCACTATGGACACTCACAGGCTGCAGGTGGGTCTGTGCTCCACTATGGACACTCAAGGGCTGCAGGTGGATCTGTGCTCCACTATGGACCCCCATGGGCTGCACGGCACAACTGCCTCACTGTGCTCTTCACCACGGCTTGCAGGGGATTCTCAGCTCCCGTGTCTGACTCCTCTCCTTCCCCCTCTTCTTCTCTGACCTGGATGTCTGCAGAGTTCTTGCTGTCTAGTCTTCCTCATGTCTCTCTTCTCACTGCTGTTCCACTACAGTTTTTTTTCTCTGTTTACGTATGTTATTCCAGAGGCCTTGGTCAGCAGTGGGTCCACCTTGGAGCTGGCTGGCATTGGCTCTATTGGACATGGAGGGAGCTTCTGGCAGCAACTCAGAGCAGCCCACCCTGCCGACCCCCCATGGCCAAACCTTGCCATGCAAACCCAAAACAGCAGCCTAGCCATGTCAGTGCAGCTCTCCACCTGTCTAATTAGGTTGCCTCTCAGTGGGAAACTGATTCATAGCTTGTCAGTGTCTCTGCATGAAGCTACTATATTTCATAAAACTTTTTTAAAATTTATTAACAGAAATTTATTCAGAGCCAATTAACTTTATTCAGATCTAATCTCTGAAAGCACTGCCACTAGTAACACATCCTGAACATATTCAAAAATAATCACTTAAAGCCCTAAAAACCTTAATGCATATGATAAATACTCTTTATTACTACTTTCAGTCATGTTTTACTGCATGTAATTTTGAGATGATCTTTTTTTTTTCTTTTGAACACAATAAACATCAAGATCAGTGCTTATGTCTCACAAAGCTAGTCAGCTCTTCTTTAACTTTTCTATTCAGACCAACACTTTTCCTGTTCGATTGTTTTAATACTTGAGTTCTGTTTTTATTTGTGAAAAGAGACAGATAGACATACATTAAACAAGTTAGAGTTTAAACCATTCAGTTGTTGCCTTCAGAAGGCATGTTGCACCATTTTCAGGAAGACTCATTGAGAAGTATCACACCTTGTGACCTCCATCAATATGTTGATAAGAAAGGAATTTGCAGTTTTATATACTACAAACATGGAATTTGCTCCACATGATCAGCTAAGTTCCAATAAACCCTTCTGAGATGGCAATATTTAAATACAAACCTTTATTTATTTACTCTAATGATACTGAAAAATAACGTATAAAGTCCAGCTCCATAGCTATTATAAATTTGTAAGCCCCCTATGGCTCCAAGAGAATTAAATGTATTAATGACAGTTGCAGTATTGCCCTAATAAGAACAAAAGTCAGTTGGACTTTGCATTGATCAACCATGACCTATAAGGAAACATGGACAGTTAACATTTACCATTATGGTACAGCACTGCTGTATAAAACACAGTTTTATATTAACCCAAGAGTTAATATAAATATGAAAGAATAAAGTTTACCCTCCTAAAATGTAATAACCCCAAGGCTTTGGTGCAACCATCATCTATATTTATCTTTTCATTGCATCTTTATCCTTATCCACCTGCAAACAGCATCAGAATACTATGCATATACATGATGGATTATTGCTATTATGCTCATGAGAATGGCAGGCATGAAGTATAAGAACAGAGTTCAGCCAGAAAGTATGACATAAATTATGTATAAGTAGCTTTTAGTGTCGAGCTCTTTGAAAAGTTCAGTAAGTGCATGTAACTGAAGTCAATCACTCTATGCCACCACAGGACTGTTTATTTTAAGAGTGTATGTAAGGTATGCTTAAAAAGTGTATGAAAGTATCTCATTTCTATTATGTAAGCAAAACACTTCTCTCGACACAGAAGAAGAAAGTTTGCAGGACCATTGCAGTGCCTGAGAATCTAATTAGAATCGCAGTCTGATTTAATATCTAAGTTAGGATTTTACAACTTGAACTAATGGGGCTCAAGTGTTTAAGTATCAACCCCATCTGTTTTCTATGCTGTTACTCTTAGATTTCAGAGATCCTTAGCATGCTTTCCCTCAGCTTGAGGGGACAATGCAACTTGGGAATCAGGATTTTTTTCCCTCCTTCAATCACTGCATCTGTGCATACTCACATTGCATCTGTACATGCTTCACAATTGGTAGACCAGTGTTAGTTTCACTCTAACCTACACACAGGTGCTGGCATGCCAGCACACACACAGACACACACACAGCCCAGTGGGATTAAAAGCACTCTATCTGGTGTAAAATCAGGAACTACAGAGGAAAGTATTTTCTTGTTTGAAGACTTGAAAGAACCATTCTTAGAGAAAAGGGAGGAGGCTTCTGATGTTAGGGATCTTGCCCCCTTTCATGTTTTAAAAAGAGTAAAGGAAAGCTCCTCTTTTATCATCCTAAAGTAGAAAAGAAGTAGCTTTCCCAACTCTAAATATTTAAAGAAGCCCTCATAAAACTTGAAAAAGGTTTGAGCTGTTTCTTTGTGGGACTAAATTCCTAAGGGTACAGGAAGACATACATTGATATTTACCTCTTATTTTACTTCTTCTATAATAGATGTATCATGGGACATTGGTATTATTTTCTATACTTTGCAGCAGTTTGCTTTTATATACTTTCAAGGAATCCATACAGTGTAAATTCTAAACAGAAAGATTTCTAATACTCTTTTCCATGGGAACATAGATATAAAAAAATCGAAGGTGAAAGACTACTGAGATATATCCATGATTTATGTTTACTGGCAGAGTTCACTGTTGACCTGAGACAGCCAAGGAAAGGCTCATCATGTAGCAGAGCTCACACAGCATGCCAGATGCCAGGTCACATGAGAGATTCTACTGCTGGATTTGAATGGTTACAGAAGTGGAGTGAAAATAGCTGAATTTGTGGGCTAGCTTATCTTTGAGCTCAAATCCATCAAACTAAACATCCCAGAGTTTAGCTTAAAGAAGTCTTCTTTTTGTTGAAAATAAATCACTGAAAAATTAACCAGTTTGCAGTTCTTAAAAACCATTTAAAAACATTATCATATGACCATTTAAAAGTTTCCTTCTTAGAAAACAAGATAATTTCAGGATATTTTAAAATATTATAATTTTCTAAATTTTTAAGCAAATCATTCTCTCTTGAATAGATATTCTCTTCATGTGAATGTCAATTATTCTCAGAATAGTCAATATTTGTAAAATGAGAGTTTATTACTTGAGTACTGAGGAATATTGTCTCTTGCTCCTATAGATTTACTATAGCATTATTTATTTGTAGTACAAGGGTACCTTAAGGCACCAGAAAGTGTCAGACATCCATTGTACAAAGCAGAGCACAAATACATCGGAGGACACCAGTGTATGTGCTGGTTCACAGGCCAGCTAACAGCCTCCAGTCTTTCAGGCACACATGGCTATCAGCTCTGTCTCTGACACCCTTACATGCCTTGAGCAAGCAGTGAACTTTTAAGGCTGGCTCCTCAGCTGGCACAGCTGAGAAAATGGAAACAAAGCCATACTTTATTCCCCTGACTTTAGAATCAGCCAGGGGCAATCTAATCCATACTGCAATTTACAGCAGCCCGGCTGCCCAAGAAGTTATTTTGGCAGCTGAGAAGCACCAGAGCCTAAGGTCATTCTCCACTTCTCCCAAAAGTGCCTGTATGCAACGGCTAGAAAGTGAACAATATTAAGTATTGCTTTGCTTTTTCAGCTGAAGTGTCCCAAAGCAGCTAGAACAGAATTGATGATTGTCCTGTTAATATTGTGATTTCTCTCCGTTTAATTATTGAAAGAGAGTAGCCTTTGAGAAATAAAAGGATGCTTTATTTTAATCATTGATTTATTTTTCCTTTATGTGTAAATGTCAGTCTGTGGTAATTCCACATATGGATATTTGGGTTTTTGTGAAATGCAAACAAATTATTTCACTGGTTTAAAAATCATATACTGCAGCCATTTTGTCTCATATTTACAAAACATTTTTATTGTTTGCTCCTATGTGACAATTTGGAAAATCTGTCTCATAACAGGGGATGATTTCTGGTTGATGGCTGGGAACTCCTTAAGAGTGTTTGCATCAGGATACAGTTTACATTTTAAATGAGGAATTTCTTTTTCCACTCTTTCAAATTGCAATGTTATCAAAAAATGCCAGAGAAATTTAAAGCAGAAATTCTTTCAGCTCCAAAAATATTCACTACTGTATTTTTGAAATTATCAGAGGTAAAATATGCTACCTTCTCAAAAAATCTAACCACCCACAATCCCTTGTAGAGGGAAGAGTACATTTTGAATCAAGGTGATGAAGGTAAGTAGTGAGTCACACATTTCAGGGGACTGGGAAAAAGCTCTCTCAATGGATACATTAGAATGGAGGAGCCTGAGGCCAAGCCCAGAGCAGAAGGCACAAAGTGGAAACAGTGGAGGAGATAATATCTCTTGTTCATCTGATGAGTATACTCTCCAGAGGAGCCCTGCTCCACATGACACAGTCTAAGCTGAAAAGACTGGAGAAACTTGTGAGATGGAAGTTTTAAAAATTTGTCTTAAATCTCCAGATTTGATTTACCGGTGGAAGATAAGAGTTGCTAGCTCATTAACCTGTATGGCATCAGCTGTCCTAGTGGCACAAATAATCTACAGGTTTGGCTGGGATAGAGTTAAATTCTTCCTAGTATCTTGTCCAGGGCTGTGCTGTGCATTTGTGACTGTCCTGGATGCAGAGAATGGGAGGAGCTCAGTGCTGATGGATGATTATGACAATGCTGGTTGCACAGGGTTGGTTTGGTTACTGCTGAACAGTGCTGACACAGAGCCAGGAACTTCTCTGCTCCCAGCCCCACCCCACCAGTGAGGAGGCTGGGGGTGAGCAGTGAGCTGGGAGGGGACACGGCCAGCACAGCTGACCCCAGCTCACCCAAGGGATATTCCACACCCTGTGGCACCATGCTCAGGATGTATATCTGGGAGGAGAAGGAAGAAATGGGGATCTTTGGAGTGATGGTGTTGGTCTTCCTGAGCCACTGTTAGGCCTGATGGAACCCTTCTCTCCTGGAGGTGGAAGAACACCTCCCTTGCCATGGGTAGTGGTGAATGAATTCTTTGTTTTACTTTCTGTGCATTCAGTTTGGCTTTATTTACTAAACTGTCTTTATCTCAGCCAATGAGGTTTTTTACTCTTCTGATTATTCCCATATCCCAGTGGAGAATACTGAGCAAGAGGCTGTGTGATGCTTAGCTACCTGCCAGGATTAAACCACAACAGCCCAAAACCGAAAAACTCTGGGAAAGACTGGGAATAAGCTACTGAAATGCTGTTTAAGTAAATGCCCCCCAGAGCTAGATGGAAACTGAGCAGAATCCTTGTAGATAAAATTCAATACCTAAATCTAAAGGTAGGCTTCCAGAGTCTAGACCACCTGAGGATCAATTACATTGAAAGCATAAAAACGGCAGCTGGGCAACTGAACTGGAAAGCCTTAAGACACAACTGCAGGTATTCACTTGCAGTTATGAAGTGAAATGCATTGTGCCTTTGGTCACACTTTTTCTTTCTTTATTCCACTCATGCTTTAGTTTCAAGTTAAATATCATGGCCATTCTAATTTGGAGAAAAAGGAATAATTTTCTGCAAAATTTTGTTACAGAAATGCTCCTGGATTTCATTAGGGTTTCTTCTGCAAGCTGAAGTTCATGTAGATTCTGTGCTTAGAGCAATTCTGCAAAACTGAATCTTTAAATAATGTAATAATGAAGAAGATCTCAGGAGGAGGGTGTGTGAGGGGTAAATGTAAGTTGCTGTTGCCTCTTTACTGAGTGAAAGTACGAAAATTAGAGGTAATGCTCTGTTATGAGGCAAGGCATAATGTTGTCTGTGCAAGTCTGGAAACAAGGATGCCCTGATGTCACCACCACATCACCATAACTGCGAGTCTATGCTCTTCTTTTTTGCAAAAAAGTTTTGAATTCATTCATATAAATGAAAAATATTTTATTATAATATATTTCCCCTTAGAATAAAATAAAATAAATTCCTACCACCTACACTAAAAATTACTAATAGAAAAACACAGGTTTAGTGACTCAAATATGAAGAAGTGAAAAAATTCCAGAGTTCTTGCTGAAAATTAGAGACATAGCTTTCCTGCATCCCAAAATTGTTTGATTGTCTTTTAGTGAATGCCAATGTATTTGACACAGATTATATCAGAGTACTACTGGGCAATTTACAATATTTCCAATTTAAAAACTGTATTTTCTGCAAGGAAAATACTACTGAATATTTCTAAATAGAAAAAATTCTAAATTGAAAATATAGAAATTTCTAAATATTTCTAAATTTCAAATACTGGATATTTCTAAAACTTCTTTTTTCTTAAATATTCCCAGAGTGTGTAGGTTATTTTTCACAAATGCTTATTTCATTGGGAACAAGTGTGGTAAATTATTATAAATGCATGAAATATGTGTATCTGCCTAGGTGGGTATAGAAACAAAAGGGCTACAGAAGTGTTCTTCCTATAATTGTTCTTCACTCCAAAAGTGTTTTTTTCAGTTGCTTTGTTCTCTGAGGAAAATGGTGGAAATGGTATGCTAGAAGGCATATCAGAATATCAATGCATTCAGATTCTTGTTGTTTTTCATACAAAGTTATTATCCAAACAGAAATCCCTATATTCATAGTCTAAAACACACATTTTACTCCTGTTCAGTTCTTGGCAGATCTGAGTAGGTTCTTGCATAATTTTCCAGGATGAATAGATCTCTGTGTTTACAGTTTTGGCTGCTATCTGTTGTGCTCTAAGATAGCAGAACCTCTGTGCTATGCCAAAAGACATTCATTAAAATGAAAATCACAAACAAGCAGTCTCTACCAGCTGATGAAATGGTACCCTATGAGGATGCTGGTGATTTACCTATTGTGAAATTAATCTTCCCTGGAATGTCTAATGATATCTAATACTAATCCAATACACTTTTTTCATCATAGCAAATTGAATACATTGTTAATATTTCTACTTGAGTGGCTTGGTTACAGCATCCATTATTTTGCATTGTAAAACTAAAGATGAGAAGTGTTTTGTAGGAAGCAGAATGCAAACAAAGTCCAGACTCTGAGAAATACTCGAGTCTTACAGCAATGACAGCAGTCTCCAGAACTGTTTGGTGTCTGTCTTTCAAAGGCTTACTATAAATAACCTACACAATGCTTTTACTGCTTTTGAATATGGTTTCTGGGCCTACAGGAGTTCTGGAGCAGGCTGAGATACCCTACTCTTGGCTGAATGATTTAGAATGAGTATTACACCAGTTTGTCCAACTTTGTTAAGGCCAGATCCCAGATCTTCTCAGGGTTTTCAATCTTGACAGTGTTTCCTGCAGTAGTTTTTATGGACTTGCTTTCATGGAAAGAACCACCAACCACAGTACTTTTAACACCTCAAACAGCAGCTTCAAATGTGCATGACAGGAAGATGAAAAATTTGCTGAAGGAAAATATCATAGTACCACAGGTCTCTGGACTGACACGTCTCCAAAAGTCAAGTGTTCATTGCCTGCAATAACAATATTGTGCATCTTCATTTGTACCAACCCCAACTAACGTTAATACAAAACTGAGCAGTTACTAGACCTGTGCTAGTCTTGATAGGAGCAGCCATTTGATCCTGTATCACTGCAACTTCTTTCCAATTCATCTTTCAATTCATTTATTGTCATCAGGCAGTAAAAGCAAAGTTTTTTTGTGCATGGAGTCTGGAGTCCCTGATAATTAGCCAATAATTTTTGATATGTGACTACCAAAAAGGCTGCATTTGCAATAGTCAACAAAATTCTCTTCTATTTTTTACACTTTCTCTATGCTTGTTATTTCAAGGATCATTAATTAATTTCTGTACTACCACAAAAATATTCAGAATAATCTCTTTGAATGGTTGTCCCTCACCAATAGCTGGACTTCATTTAAAACAAGCTAATGACACTTTGAAAGAAAAAAGTGAGCTGAGCAAATTCCTGGTTTATAAACCACTTCCAGTGATGCACAAAGTGGCCCCCATTTAGAGTGTGGGAGAAGTGTTAAATTCCTTGAGTTCTGCGCAGACTCTCCCTTAAGCAGAAGCCTACACTATCTTTCTGATCCACCACCAAGTACAAGCATTGGTATGCATAAAATGGACATATTAATCCAGGCTTGATATATTCTGGAAAATACCATGTGTACATGTGGAAGGACCATCTGCCCATGGTAAGGTCTTGCAGTACATGCTGAGGTACGTAATACCTACCAGTCAGACCAAAAGCAATCTGTCATTTCAAATCAACATGCAAATGTGTTCCTCCTCTCTTACAGAGAAAAAAAAAAAAAAAAGAAAGAAAGAATAAAGAGAAAATAATGAAGAATAAAGAATAAATTTTCTTGTGTTATAATTCCCTAAGACTAAAAAGTTGAATCTTACCTACAGTATGCTTGTTATGTACAGAGAGGGAAACATTCTTTCCTTTGAGACCCTGTTCTTAATTTATCCTTTGAAGAGCTTAATTTAAACATGTGTTAGTGTATGAACGAAGGGAAAGAAAAACAAAAAAAGGATTTCTATTTTATTTTTTAGCTGTATGCCTTGTTTTCCTGGATACCTCCATTAATATTGCAGGCACAGGTTTCCAGATTGCTTCCAGACATAATATTTATTTATCAAAGTTCTACCAGCTTATTAAAATCAAAGGAGAAAACAAAAAATTGCCACAGCATTGCTGCAACTAGGAGATAAGTTTTTGCCTGATAATCAGAAGTGACCATCTTAATTTAATTAGGCTTTTCATTAATTCTGTAAAAAACCTGATTTTTAGTCTCTGTTTTTATTTATTATATTCCTGTCCTTCCCTACTTAGCTTTGTTATAAATCTAACCTTTTTGTCTCCTAATAAATCTTATTTTAAGCTTTAATTTTTTGATAAGAGTTTACATCTTGATGAGAATTGTATCTGCACAGTTTTTACTATGTATATTTACAAAAACTCTGTAGGTTTTAAACATAAAATATCCTTTCACTTTTGTAGAAACTGTCAATATGCAAAACATGCATCTTAATAAAAGTAAAAATAAATCTTAAAGCAAAGATTTTTAAGTCTGTTTTGAACTCTACACTAGAACACATCTTTATCTCAAGATCCAAACCAGTATTCAAAGGATTGAGGAAGGTGAAGAGCTGCAGCTGCATCTTCATTTTAAAAAGAAATAAAACTCCAGTAAAGATCAAAAGATAAGGACTCATTGGACCAGAAACTTCCCTTGTTTTCATACTGCATAACCTACAAGTAAATTAAATGCTAAATATAATGAATTGACATGTCAAAGGCCAGTTTTTTCCTAAGATCAAAAAGGGACAAGATGAATTACATATTGAAGTTTACTTCCTTTCCTTGATATAGGAAAAAAAAATGCACAAATATTGCAGGTCAAGGCAGAAAGCAAGATTTTGAATAAAACCCTGCAGATTGTCACATATATGTTTCTCTAATATGGCAGAACGATAGAAACAGAGAGCTAAAATGATTTTTGTATTTGCACTCATTGTTGCATTGCAATGAATGGAGTACATTCCAAGTAAAGAAATTACATTTTGAGACACAGGATAAAAATGTCTTTCTTCTTGAAACAAACTGAAATGCTCAAACTCATCATGGCATGGTCTAAGGAAAAATGAGAATTACAGATGCAGGTTGTTACTGATACAGTGCATGTGCCTGTACATGGATGTAGATGTATGTGTATTGTATGTACAATATTTTGGACTTTATAAGAAAACCTTTTCACTACCAGTGGTTGTAATGATGCTGTCCCAGCTCATGGGAGTATTCAGAGACAAACAAGAGGCCATGAAAAATATTTCAAAGAAATGAAGTGACTGAAGCAACAGAAGGTACTTCACCCTGCTTTTACAAAATAATGCCTCTTTTCAAGTCTCTTTCACCACAGAACATAAACCAAAAAGTATGATGAATACAGCTCAAGTCTCATGGAAAATTCAAACAAAACTGGCAACTGTGTTGAGACAGCAGTTTTAGACTTCTCTAAGGCTTTTGCAATTCTGTCCATGGCATTTTAATTTTCTATAATGCAAGATTTTAATCAAGAGGAAACACATTAGATGAATTAAAAAAGATCTTATTGGCAGATATCAATGAGCAGGGCTGTCCAAGGAAGGCCTCCTGAGAGAGATTGCAGGTCCAACACTATTCAGTACATTCTTAGAAACAATCTAGATGATGAAATAAAATCTTAACTGATTAAATTTGCATATGACACAAAGATTAATGGGATACTAAAAAAAAGGGAGGGCAGCTTACTGTTAGAATTTAATCTAAACCACTTGATCAGATTGTCAGAATCCAACAAAATGCAGGTACAGACTAATACACTTTGCAACAAGATCCACAGGTTGTACTATCAGCTAAGAATTCTTGTCCATAGAAAGCAATAATTTATAAAATATCTGGAGGTCACCTTTTAAGGCTGCTTCACCATGAGCTCTCAGAGCAATGTTGTGGCAGGCATTACTGGAATGAAGTCCCTTGAGCACAATTTAACAACTTTAATCTAAAACAGAATCTAATCATGGTAACTAATATAGGAACAGCTTGCAAAGGATGGTAAGGGAACAAATGAACATTTATGGCAAGATAAGGTAACTTTATGTAAAAGTATATAGTTTCAGAATAATTTTACAGTTTTTTAAATAGTTTGTTTATTCAAAAATAGTTTATTTATTCAGTTACCATGATCTCTGGCAGCCTTTAGTCAATGAATTACTGTGGAAAATCCACTGGAATCAACCTTTTAATGCCTTTTTTCTCTTTTATGGCTAAAGATATATTTTTGTTTATAACAAGCACAGCTATATATATATATATATATATATATATATATATATATATAT
>PYHW01010813.1:2055946-2072387 GCA_013186435.1 Turdus rufiventris | reverse complement strand
ATATATATATATATATATATATATATATATATATATATATATATATATATATATATATATATATATATATATATATGATACACAAAATATATAATAGATGTTGTGAAAATCTGTCCTTGTGTAAGAGTGCATATATATGTATAGAGGTATATTTTATGCATGTTGATATGCTTATACATTTTATTATTACTTTTATTACTTTTTTTACAAATGCAATATTTATATACATTTTTAAGTGAGAAAATATTTTGGTTTTATATTCTAATACACACCTGCAAATAGATCTCCTTTTTATTATTTAAGCAGAATGTTGAGTCAAGAATTAATTTCAGAGAGTCACAAGTGATGAATTAAAAGTCTTGTGAAACTTCAAGTTCTGTTTTTCATGCATTATGTAGACAATTAAAACTGTATTTTAATTTTATTAAACCTGCTCAATTAAACCTGCTTTTGTAATAAACCTCTACTGACCTCACAGTAATTCTGTAGTTTCACAGTCAATAATGTAAACATATTTTTTTCTTCAAAGTAAAATATCAGCAAAAATCATATCAATTTAAGACGGACATGAAAAGGCTCTGACCTGTTCTGCTCCCTTTAGGACCTTTTTGGTGGTGGGGAAAAGCACACTGTGGAACCTATGTCCTTTCCAGCAGCTAGTCCTGTGAAGTGAATGTAGGATCTTGGAGAAATGACATGCAAAGAGAGAAGGAGATGTCATTGCACCTAATTTTATTATGGTTATATCAGTACTTATATCAGAAAACCCACCAAGAAACTCTCCACGCCAGAGCCTAACACATGATGTGTTGAGGTGTATTATAATAAGGCAGTAGAAATAGACAGCAGAAATCTGTGAACAAGAATTTAGGAATTCACCAGCAATAATTCCTATCCACCTCTAGTTTGTGACATACTGTGTATTTAAACTACATGTGCTATGAATTTAAAGAATATTTTACATTTAATTTTGTAAGCCTTGTCACCATTTCTATTTTGGTTTAAATGGGGGAGATTGGGTATTTTTTTTTTTTTTTATTTTCTACAAGCACAATCTTTGAGCAAGTGATTGAGAATAGCAATGCAATTAATATTAATGAATTAATATATAGTTTTACTTTCCAGAATTTGACCAAAAAGTGCTATTTATGCCATGTGAGTGAAAAAATATTTAACAAAAATTTACATATCACTCAAAGAGGTGAAAGCTCTAGAGTTTATTCAGAAAAAAAAGTATTGTAACTTTTTTTTCTCTCTGGATATTGTGAAAATGTGTAAGCAAGGATCTGATGTCTCAGTTTAACCTCAACTTTTGGTTTTCGTGCCAGAGAAATCTATAATAAATAATATAAGCTGCCAAGTTTACATTTCATCCACTTACAAGATTATATTTTCTCTGAAAGGGTAGATGGGTAAATCAGATTAAAACCATACCTGACTGTCATCCAGTAAACTCACCCTTCCAGTTATGTAGTTCATTTTTCTCTTACCTCTTTGAATGAGTTGCAATGTCTAATAAAACTTTATTTACTGGGAGTGCCAAGAAATGAGTCAATAAATTTATTGAGCAAGATATGAAATAGAAATGTCAAAGATGAATAAATTTTAGCAGAGTGTTTACTTTATAATTGTATTTTTTTCATGGAATTCAATTTCTCTGTAGACTCTGAAGCATAACAACAGCAGAAAATGAAGTCACAGTACCCAAGATGAAAAAATGTAAAATAGTAAACTTTTTAGAGCAATAACTGAAAACATTATCAATGTTGTGAGTACTTAATAAAACACAGCATTTTCTGTATTACAGTCTAAATTCTAGCCTGCTCACTTCCATCTGTATATTCCTGTGAGAACTTTTTTCTTTCTCTTAATTTCTATACCCGAGTTTTTGTAGTACTTTTCATTTGTATTGTGCCATAGGCAGTAATAGTCAAAGCAGGAACATAAAGCTTTAATCCAAGCCACAAACCAAAGCATGTTTTATATTCTGCCATGAGAACTTTAATAGAATTATTCAACTCTTGTTGATTTTGGAAAAACAATGGCTTCTGGGATACAAATTGAAGTGTTTTCAATCCTTATTTTAACCACAAAACCTTCTACTTCATTCAATAGAAACAAATTACCAATTCAGCTCTTCTCAATAGAGCTGTGGCTTGTTCCTTCATCAGACTTACTACATTACCATCTGGGATTTTTCTGCATGCATACTGTACGCTACACACAGTTGAGCCCATGCTTTTCCAGACAGCTTGGATTCACATAGACAGGTCTCAAAATTTTCTTGGACAGCAGGAAGGATATGTATGAACCTCCATCACCAGTGTCTGCAATACAGCTGCTGTCATTATAGTGAGATCCAGACAGATTTGAGTTAGCAGGGAAGCAAACCTGTCAAATGTAATGTTCAAGTCCATAGTCTTCATTGGACTTTAATGTTCTGAGGACTCAAGTTATCTAGCTAAAAATTAGTACAGATTTTGCCTTACACAAATCATGGTGACAACTACAGAGCAGACACATGATTTGTTACTGTCCAGTGCTTTTTACAGTCTTAAATCTCAGCGATTCCCATCACAGTGCTTACATATTAAGTGCAAGTTAGGATTAATGAATCGTCAGCTGAAAAAAAAGTCTCAGCCTCAAAATGATAACTGTTTGACAGCTTGTAAATAGACAACATTGAAACTATGTTATCTGATCTTCTAGCTCTTTTTGTTTCTTTGGTACAAAAATATAGAATATTAGAAAATGCAAAAAGAGTATGAGTCTTTCCTACAGGCTCAATGAAATTCTGTTCTTAACAGAGCTTTGTAAGGGCAATAATTATAACATTATAGCTCACAAAATATTTAAGCAAGGATTTTAAATCAGTGATACATAAAACAAAATAAATAATTGGACTTTTTAAGCTGAGATTCAAATACATCTACAGAGGTTATAGACAGGTACAGTATTGTGTTATCACTGACCAGCCTTATCATGTTTTGCTCCTCAGAATGAAACCCATTTAGAAACAGCATAAATATAAACGTGACAATATGGCTAATACAATTTAATTTAATTCCAATTGCTTTGACAAAGAAAAGCATACCTCCTTTAAAGAATGAGGGAAAAATCACAGAATTTTTATGAAAGGTTTCTTAAAGCAGTCCAAAATACAGGATTTTTTTTTTTTATGTGACTGTATGATACAACAGAAGTACTGAGAGAAAATTAATGAAAACCACTGAGTGGTGTAAATTTTAAATGGCTGCAAAGGTATATGAGGGCCTGCTTTTTCTACTGCTCACATGGACCTATCAAGTGCTAAACTTTTTCAGCTGAAAGCACTGCAGAAAACGGGTGAGATCCTTATCCAAATATGAGGGCTTATCTGTCAGCTATCTGGATTCCTGTCTCAGCCCCACAGGTGAAAATGTGAATAAACTTTAACAATTTGCCAGAAATTTATGATAGCTTGCATAGAATGGCTAATGTTTTTATTTGAGGGATAAATAGTCTTTTTTTTCAAAAGTGCTTTATTCTTATATTTCTCTCAACAATATAATAATATATTTTCTGACATGAATTGCTTACAAACTATTTGTTCTTTGTGATTAACTGTTTCTAAATTGAGAACAACTTTATTATGTTTACCTTTAATCTTCTCTTGATCTCAGCTATTTTCCACATGCTCTACAGTACCTATAATCTTAAATCTTGAGTTCATTTGCAGTTTAATATTGGAATAATAACTTCAGATAACCAATACTGCTTCAGGCTTAGCCCCATGTTGACCCTTTTACAGTCAATATTTACACATTTCAAGAATACTTTTGTATGAATAAAATATTTACTATCAAAAGTCAGTTACAGGGATGTAATCTTGCTTTAAAAAATTAATTCCTCTTGAATACAGGGAAAACAAACAGTGTTCAAAAATCCATGGCTATGATTTCATCACTTTGATCTCAAATATTTTTTCTTTCTGATTCCTCTAATGGTTATATTCATAAATCCATCTCCAGGATATATGCCATATAAAAACTCCTATGTTAACAGCCAGCAAAATTTCTAGTCCACAGTTTTTTGCTTCTGGTCAGATCTGGGCAATTGTCACTCATGATAACCCTTGCAGGTGGCTTTTATCTGCTGTTCATTTATGCTGAGAGCCTTAAAAATGAGATCAAGAATTATTATTTATTTTACTTCCACTGTCCTGTTGCTACCAAATATAAAGGACAAGTGTAGGAAAACTTCACATTCTGCCATGCGATTAGGGATTATTTTAGTTGATGGTGGTGGATAAATTGTTGCAGGGTTTGATTGCTCGTTTTGTTAGGTATGGCATGCTTTAAAAGTCTTGTAATTTTCATTTTAATTAACACTCCATTTGCAGAAATCATAACACTTCAACATTAAAAAGTATTTGAGATCAGACAGGTGTTTCAATGTAAAGCCATAACTATTATTAAATCCATGTTACCAGAACTCGTTATGAAATCATGGTCGTGTAATCACATGCAGTTGTTAGTAGCCTGGTTATTTTTACTTGCATTTGACCTAAGCAGAATATCTCTTGGATGTAACTTCCCTACTTAACTCTGTGAACTGTTAAAACAAAAGAATAACAATTACACAGTAGAATTGTAGCACAAGTATTTCATTTTTCTGTAGAATTCTGTATTAAGTCAGAAACAGTATTTGTGATGGTAGATTTTGAGTAATTTAAAATAAAAATTTACAAGCAATGAGGTCATTTGAACGTCACATTTCTTGCACTCTGATGAGCTTTTTTATAACTTTCTGACTGTTCAACCTATGATAACATCAATAAATTATATCTAAATTACGTATTTGCTTGCTGCTTAATAAATGCTGAACTTTTTTGTAGGTATGTGATACCCTTATGCATCCATGAAAGGAAAAATAGCATTTGCAAGCTGAACTAGATAATTTAAACAGTTACATTTCCAGGAAAATGTTATGTTCCAGTATAAATTAATCTTCTGCTACAGCAAATTACCAAAATTGGTCCAGGAACTTTAATGAAAGCAGAGTGTTAACAGGCAAATATAGAGTCCTCTAAAAATTTGGTTTCCAAAATGTGGAGTTAGTGGTAAAAAATCTGAGAGGAGAAGATTAAATTCATTTTTCTCAACTATGAAAGACCCTTTTTTGAGGTAGGAAGCTCAGTGGTGATTTTTCACTACAGTAATGAAGCCATTTCTCCAATTTTTTGAGTCTGCCTTTACCTTTTCGTCAACAGGTGTTCAACATGGGAAGCTATTCAGAATGTGAAAGGCATTAACTCTCTTGGTTTTGTTGCCTTATCCACTTCAGGTATAGGAGCCTGGATTCAATTTGATCCTTTCTGATGCCAACAGATTATTATATAGCTCTTGGGTACTGAATATACTCTGTGAGGTTCTCTTAAATTCATCCAATGAAAATTCACCTCTGAAAGTCCTGAGAACAAGATGAGCAGCTAGATTCATTATACTCCAACACAAAACATAGTCATTTCAATTCTCTGCATTTCAAAATCTTCAAGAAATCTAGTTTAGATTACTAGGAAATATCCTGAAAGGTAGAGTTTTCAATCTACTTGTAATTGGACAAAAGCAGTGTTACAAAGTCCCTTGAAACTCAGGTAAGTTCTCCAACAGCTGAAATACAGGAACTAATTTAAAAAGAATGGGTTTCCACCTTGCTGAGGTTTGTATGGTCTGGTTAAATATGTGTGTTCAGAAAAATTATTTGTATTGAAGTTTTGAAGTTTTTTTTCAGCCTTCTAGAATTAAAAAGCCTTCACTATTTGTGAGGTAATGACTGGAAATATAATAATTTGTTAATGAGGTTTTAGGTATTAAAGAAATTTAGGAATCTCTAAGATTAGGGATTTTAGGGGATCCATGTTAATTTTTTATTTCAGATTTGGAGAGTGTTTTGAAGAGAATCTTTCAATTTTACCCTCTTGCCATGCTCTGGTTTATGTTCTGACTGCAGAAATTTGATTACATTGGAGTACATATCACTGGGAGACTCATTCCACCTGTTGAAACATAGCAGTAGACTGAAGTAAACCCCCAAAAAATTAGTAGTTTGTTGCTGTTAGGTCCTCAACACCAACCATTTCACAATATGCATCTACTACACTACCACACTAATTGTGGTCATCTTTTGGGGATCTTAGTTTCGATGGATATGACTTCACAATTGCCTCAAACACTGTTAAGACCACGAGACTTTGCCATGAGATAAGCACAGAGTGGAGCAGCAGGATGGGGGTGGTTCCAGGCCAGGGTAGGTCTGGCTGGCACATCCTGGGTAAGGCATCGAGGCAAAAGTTCCCACTGTGACAATCTGTGACAATCATGTCCCCTCCTCCCTCCCCTCTACTCTGAATATGCTTCTGTGGATTCCTGGAATTTGGACTGTAAGTCTTCTGATGGGAATTAAAGACAAGATAAAGGCAGTACTATCATCCAGGTGTTATCTCAGACCTACAGGGAGGGAAAGAAAGTTCTGGGGGCACTGATAATCGACACAAAGAATCCATAAAGAAAGCCAACTCAACAACTGTGCTGAAATCAGGTCTGATGGAGTAAAAGGTAATTCCAGGAGGGTAGGATGGTACACAGTCCACTGACTCAAAGAAACCCACCAACTCAAAAGAAGAGAAAAAGGAGGGTGGAATTAATTAACATTAGAAGCGAGGGAGTAATTTTTCCAATAGAATAAGAGAACTGTGCTGCCAAAGACCATTAATTCCTTTGTTTGATAGCATGCATAAATAGTGAAACATTTTGAACAATTTTGGGACCCCCCACTATTCAGAAGCCCAGAGTGAAGGAGGACAAATGGGATGTTAGTGGATGCACAGGTGGTGAATATCTTCTGCCTATCTGTCTCTCTCTCTCCCCCTTTTTATTTATTTCTATCTCTCTACCTTGAATTTTACTGTTAAATAAAATCTGTACAATTGTCTTTGGTATATGGTCTTGTTTGCACTTTAATTTGGATAAATGAATCTCACAATAATCGGGTCTTAACATGTTCAAAGAAGGTAAAGAATCCCTGCATTTCAGAAGAGATATTCAGAGATATGCTTGGAGGAGTCCAGGACAGCTGGTTGATACCCAAGTATCTTCTTCTGAAAACTCAGAATAGTCCATTCTGAGAAATAGGAAATAAAGCAAATGCAGCAGGGGGGCAGCATGGTCAAGGAGTTCTATCTAAACTTGGACATTGAAAGGGAGTGTACAGGAGGAGCAAGCAGTAGCAGATGATCCAGGAGGAATATAAAGCTGCAGTGTGATTATGCAGGGTTAGGAAATCAGAGGTCCAGCTGGAACAATCTGACAAGAGATGTGAAGGAACACAAGGAAGGATTCTACAACTATATAAACAGTAAAAGGGAAGCTAATGTAAATGAGGAACCTATGCTGAATAGGTCCAGGGTCCTTGTGATAAAGGATGTGGAAAAGCTGAGTGCAGGTCCAGGAGGAAAGTCTGGAGCAGAGTTTATCCTCAGTGGAGGAGAGCAAAGCAGGGACAACATAATCAATCTGTGTAAACGTAAATCTAAAGGCCTGATGTGTTGCACCCAAAAGTGCTGAAGTCCAAACAGCATGTGAAGGAATAAGGGCTTTTTTTTTTTTTTTGTGATAAAAAAGAATAATGAAAATATTAGCCATGCTAAATTATTCTTCCAGTATTTAAATGTTGTTTTGGAGTTTTTGAACTTCTGAAGTTCAAATAAATGACAATCTAAGGTCAACACTTAACAAGCTAGAACACAAAAACATCTCCACAGACATTTGTTCCTACTTCATGGAAATGGGAGAAATTAATCCATTCTAATGATCAAATCAGCTTGATCAGGTGAGGCAGGTAAAAAGACTTTCTCATTTCTGATATCCATAGAAACGTGTAATATTCTCAGCTTGCAGACCTGAGCCCAGTTATTGCAAATCAACCAAGGTCTCAGTTTTCCTCTATACTGACACCAGTTATATTGATACCAATCTTGAGTTTATTAAGGTTGCCATGAAAATTAAAAAAAAAACAAAAAAACCAAAACAAAAAAACCCCAAAACATCTACAACAAAAAGAAATATATAAGTTCCATTGATTGAAGCTCAACAAATAATGGCATTTTAGCACAAATAATTTTGAGGTAAATACCAATGTTCTTAGCCATTTTACTTATGAGAAAAACAACTTTTTTCTATGTTTAATGCACATATGAATGAAAGAGGACTTTATTCTACATTGATTGAAGATGGAAGAGTGATTTTTCATTGTTAAACCAGGAAAGGTTATTATTTTTTGCTGTTTTGGTTTTTTAATTAAATATTTATTTAAGAAAACTAAAATATTTGAGAATTTATTAGATTCCATACAGCTGCAATACATAGATTGCATATCTATAATCTTTTATAAACTAAATAAGTAACTTTTCTTCAGTAATTTTCCTGTTCTGTATTGTTACATATTCAAGTAGAGCTACCTGATGACACTTATAATCCTTGAGTTACTTGGAATGGAGCATCAAGACTGAAACCGATCTAAGTCGTGCCTTTTGCATTTCTGCATGTTTTCTAGTCAACAAGACAAATGCAGAAAACAGGACTTATCAGTATTGCTGTCTATTAAAGGCCATCATAAAATGCAAGCATTTAATTCCCAAATATAATATTGAATTGAACTGCTTTTTACATGGAAACTTTAAATAAATTTATGTTTTCTATTTTCACTTTTATTATTTTTTCCATATAACTACAGTAATATATCTCTGCCTCTGTGTGATGGTGTGCTCAGCCCCAGCCTGACCTTAATTTCATGTGCCTTTACTTAAGTGATATTCAGCAATGGCAGTCGTAATGGAGGTGTCTGATCTGGTCATGATGGCTGCAACCAACATGTAGTGGATTTGAGGGAGACAGAAAAAACACAATAGCAAAGAGCTTACCTGAGCAATGTGCCTCCCCTAAACATGGTGCTGGTCAAAAGCCCAGTCAAGCCAAGCTGGGAAGAAACTAATTCTGTATTTGGTATGCAATTGTGACTATGAAGTAATTATCATGGTCCATATATAATGGACAGTCCAGGGCCCATTGAGCTCTCCTGCACAGCAGTGGTCTGCAGACCAGGATGTCCCCTTGAGTAGTGGTGCCTCCAAAGGTTATTCCTTGAGGCTGACAGACTCATTCTCACAAGAGACTCTCATTAAATTCTCATGCTAAATTTTGAAATGTTAGCTAAGTGATAGAAAGAATTTATTGTCCACACAGAATCCTTTGGATATACACCATTGATCAAGCTCTGAAACCAAGTGAACCCAAACACACTTAAACTCCCCTTAGAGAAGGACAGACAAGTGTTTAGAACACAAGGTGGCCCTTTCTGAACCTCATGACTCAACAGGTCACCCTGACAGTTTTATTTAACCCAGTCCTCTGTGCAGTAAATAATTTAGTGTACCTTGCCATAGAATCTTGTTAAGCCACTGTTTCACTTGTCATCAAACTTTGTTAAATCACTAATTCATATTAATAAATGTGTTGCCACTTCTATCTTACAAGTGAAGTGTATCCCTCCATCTGTAAAAATTTGACACATAATTTGTGTTTACAAATAATATGGAGAAATATGTGAATAGGTAAATATTAACAAACTGTCATGGCTTCTTATGGGAATTTTGTCTATGCAAACATGTTGAAATGTGCCCTGAAGCTTTCTCAAATTCAGACTTCTAGCCACCAGTGACTGCTTCAGCTGTTGTTTTCATACTTAAGAATAAATGTTTAACTTAAAAACAGTCAATTCTCCCTATTGTCTGGTAAAATACAGGATACAATGAAACTGTTCCCACCTCTCATGGGCTTGTACAAAATATAGCTTAGGTTAACTGGGCTCTGCTTTCAGCTGTTTACAGCTGGAAGGTCAAGGGGAAAATAGCTTTGAATCCTTTCTTGCTCCAGCATTCACAACAGAGAGCTTCAGAGTTTTCAAAAATTTTCTGTTATAAGCAGCAAAGGCATAAGTGCTGTCACTTTCAGATGAACAAGCTCACAATAGAAAATTAGTTTATTTTTCCATATGGAACTTATCTTTCCACTGTCTCAGGGAATTCAGACACACTGAGTCTCATTGTCTCAAATTTCTTCTTAAACTCAGTCTGCTTAATATAGGAGGGAAGAAAAAACAACCATGTGTGCATAGAGTAATTAACAAAATTTTTAAAGTCATCCTTGGAAACCTTTAGCAAGCTCTTCCTTCAGAGAAAGCAATAGTATGTTCTGACCTGGCAGTTTCTTTGAAGCAAATAAAAGATTAAAAGAGGACATACTGTGAAAGAGATTACACTAACTGTGCTGTGCAGCTATCGCTGTTTTCTATTAGACAGCAAGAGCACTTACTTGATTACAGTTTTCTAAAAGCAAAATTCATGTTTACAAGCAAAATATCTAAAAAGGAAAGTAGCTTATGAAATGATTTATCAGTAATAACCAGCATCTGGAGCCAAAGGCTGAGAGAGACTTGGCCTCTTATTTAGCCACTTCCAGTGCCTCTCTAACCAGAAAATCAATTAAGTGACTTTAGACTAACACAGGCATATCTGCATAGCAGAACAGAATTTAGCCCAGAGGTATTGCTTTTCAGCCTCTGAGATGATGATCATCCTAGAGTTTGGCTGAAGGAGAGAGGTCAGCAACACAATGAGATGATCAGATGGTGGGCAGAAAAAAGGAAAAATAATAATAATAATAATAGCAATAACAAAAAATTAGTTTAAGATGAGAACTGAGTGGGTAAGTAAGAGCTAAAAAATTTATTCTAAAATTGTTTTCATGGAACAGTGACTTTAGAAAAGAAACTATGAGAAAAATAATTTTAACTGTGTCTGAGTTTGTGTCTCAGAGCATTAAACTGGAGTGTCTTCACTGTGAACTGAGGTGTGAACTGAGATAATTATACTAATTCTTCTGACTGGGAAAGCTGACGGTAATGGGAGGAAAAGAACAATTTTTAGAGGGCATAGAAGAAGCCAGGTGACACAAATCTTTTCCACCTAAAAGGATGCCACATTTTATTATGAGAATTCAAACGCGTGAAAGAAGAGTAAAAAAGAGAAAGAGGAATGTTGCACCCTCCCTGCCTCTCACTGCAATTGTGCAGCTTGTCCTGCCCTATAAGCATCAGGAGGCATTTGAAAGCCTCCTCAACATCTCTTCCTCCACTCTGTATTTATCTGCCCCCAATACAGCTGGTCACAGTAGCTGATCAGTTACATTAGTCTGACAGCTCTACTTCCTTTGTTTCTGATGCATTGCATTCAGTGCAAAAATGTACATGAGACACAGGACAACAATGCACACCTGCCCAAGAATATCTTGAACCTACTACGTCAGGACTTAGCAAGGAAAGGGTTCAAAGTAGACCAGAGGGATGGAGGAATATAAAGACAATTCTGTAATTACTGTTGTGATCACAGACTGTTATTCCATCATTTTGCTATAACTTTCAGTTAGCAATAGTGCTGAAATAAATGATCCCGCACATATCTATGTCAGTTCATTTGCTGTTAGCATACGTAAGGCCATTAAAAGAAATCAGGAGGAGCAATTAACCTGGAATGCAAATTGAAGTTTTTTCAATATTTTGTATTACTTCCTTGATTATATTTTTTCATCATTTTTCATTTCTTCATTGTTTTCAAAAGTAAATACTGTACTATGTGTAAAGAAACTTATATATGGTGCTTCCATAAAGTATTGGCATTTGAACTCCTCCAAAAAACCTCAGTTCCTCTTGTTATTGGCCTGAGAGACATGAAGAACCACACTTTTTGTTCCTGCCAGTACTGGGCGAAAGGATAAATGGTGCCCAGACACTCATCAGGAGCTATCAGCTCATAGACTTTGACCTTTCCTCAGCAGCAACAAATTAATGTTTCCAGGCAGGTGGAGAAGCTGAGTACTCATCTCATACCTAAATCTGCCTGAAACATCAGAGCTTTTCAGCCTTACGAACCAGGGAGAAAATTTTATGGTTTGGTACTTTTTAATGTAGGGACTTTTCTCTTTATTAGGATTTGGAAGAAGCCTCCTATTTGAAGGATATGAGCACAAGATCTGAAAAGAGTGAAGGCTCAAAGATCCTATTTTAGTCTAAAAAAATCTCAGATTCCAAGCCTTACTAGTTTCATACATGTGAAAAATGTAAACAGATATATTTTAATATCAAATATTTACTTAATGCAATGGTGAGTTGCAAAAGCTGGAACCTTTACTTCAACAAATCAGCCAATTAGTCAGAAAAAAATACCAGCTGATTTTTTTTGCCATAGGCAAAATCACAATGAGAATTTTGTTCTTTGGAGCATGAGTCAAGTAAATGCACTGCATTATGCAGAGGTATGTATATGGATGAAATGAGGAAAAGACTGAACTCTTCCTTCTCCACTCTACATTCAGAAAGACTTGGTAGCTCTTTGAAAACCTTCACTGAGCAATTTGAATATGTCTTTCTTATGCTGCCCAGAACAAAGAATATTTTAATGTGTCTGTTGCTGATTTCACCCTTCTGTAACTCATTTGGGGCCAGGGAAGGTGAATGACAGAAACCATGGCGATAGCAGTGATAACTGCTAATCAGCCCTAGATATAGAGAAAGTCAGTGATTGGCCTCAGGCTGCCTGATTAACAAGGCCATTAGCAGCTTGTGCTGATGATCCACTTTACAGTGTAATAGAGAAGACAATTATGCCATAGGAGGTGAGATCAGCACACCATGTGTGGACCTCAGACATAATATCAAAGGCTGAGACCAAGATGAAACCCTTCTGCACAGGGGCCGGGCTATCAGTCAGAACAAGGACAAAGGCACAGCCAGCATGAGTGTTCTTTGAGCCTGGATGCTGCAGCCAGTCTAACCCAGACCAGAGAGAAAGGGACTACAACTGGTTTATGATTTGTAAGACAGAAACATTAGAAGTTGCTCTCTATCTGAGCCATCCTGCTTAATAAATGAATTCACAATCCACTCAGTTATGTGGTTCTCCACATGGCATGAAGAAGTGTGATTCCCTATTTTTGGTCCCCTACCCAAATCCCAAAAGAAATTATTATTTTCATAAAAATCAAAGGAGACATGATTATCAAAACAATTTTCCTGAGGTGAAGCACATGCAGGTAAATTATTAGCTTGCTTGTTTCCATGGGAGAAAAATACATACGTATGTAAGTACCACCTATCTGAAAAATGTGAATGAAATTACCTATGAAGGTAATATGTATTTTTACTCAGTAATGTGATTTTTCTATTACAGAGTCTTGGCAAATGTTGCTTTACAGAAGACATTCCAGTAGATCTGCTTCTGCCCCCTAGAGTAAAAGATAGTGGTCATAGGCTACAATGGCAGAAGAGATCAGTTCAGGCAAGGAGCAGACAAATCTGTATCTTATTGTCTAATAATTTATCTCTTATTTCATACGATAACAACCAATTCACTTGTCCTTCACCCTGCTTTTTAATGCGTATTGACCATGTCAGCAATCTATATTATCAACCCTCCTTGGTTCCTTCCACCTTCCACTTATTCACCATCCTCAAGGTTATCAGAGTCCTTCAGCTCTGATAACATTCCAATCATCTGATCTATCTTCAGATCCACTCTGGCCTTTTCTTCTAAGGCTCATTGCCCTCACAAAGCAGAGAGTCTAGAAGCACCACTCTGGTCCTGGGATTCCCATCCATGTGTCACACATTCATATTAACTGGCACGGTTTTATGTATGTCCTTAAAATTAACATGCATATATATAACAGCACTGCACATTTATCGCATACCATCCATTTCAGAAAAAGAAGGTGGCACTTTGAGAGAAACATTTTATTTTTGTCTTATATAGTAATCCTTTTCCAATCCACATCACAAGTGTAGCAGAGATGTCTGTGGTGTTGACACAGCAATTCATAAACTACCTTTTTTGGTGAAGAATTACTTTCACATTACAAGGGAAACGTACACTTTTTTTTTATTTTTTTTATTATGTTGGGAAAAATCTTACATTGTTTTATTTTAATGAGGTAGTTCTGACAGTTTTCACCTGAAATAGCTGAAAGGGAGGACTAGAACTAGTCAGCATAAAGCTATCTGCCAGGGAATTTGTCTTCAAAACCTGGAATGCCTTTGATAATATCCCAGACTTTGTGAAAACTTTTTCCCTGCTGAAATGAAAGAATAATAAAACTGTAAGGTAGTATAGGCATTGACTAATCAAAATTCTGTTTGCTTCAGGATTCCTTAAGCTCAAAATGAGGCAGGAAATATTGTTGACCAAACATTACAGATAGAAGTAACTGATCTACCTTTCCCTTTGTTAGCTTTGAGTCAATAAATATAACATTTAATTACATGTCACAAATGGAAACAAGAAGAAACTTAACTCCTTGGAATTGTCAAATTCATTACTCTGTGTTAATCATGTTTATTTTACATTAAGGTTTTTGTAGATCCACATATCTTGTATGATGTTTGCTTTCTCAGTTACATTAATATCTGTGGAGTTACATTATGAGAATTACAAATGAGAACACATTTTCAACCAGGACTCTGATTTTGAGAACTTGCCACAATCTTCTGTATTTTGGAATAGGTGTAACTGATGAGTCAGAATTGAATGTAACCAGATCATCTGTCAGCTACAGATATGCATTAATCGTACTTACTTGATCCAATGTCAGTTTTACCCTCTACTGTTCTTTCTTTAGCTACCAGCAGTTTGGATTCTGACCTCTTCCATCTCTACCCCATGAAAATCTATAATCTTGTAGTTATTTATGGGTAAATATAATGCTTTGTTGCAGGCAGCAAAATTGACTGAGAAAATCTGAAGCAATAGAATGCAAGAAAATCTTTGCAGTTACATTGTTAGCACTGGCAACAAACAAAATTAAAATATTTGCCTCTGGCTGTTTGAGCATACTTGGGGTGTTTGGTATCACTGTTATAAAAAAGAAAGATAGTAAATAGTATCTATTAAAATTTTTTGTACTTTTTGTGATCTTTTTTTTTGGTATTTTTACTCTGTGTGTACTCAAAAACAAATTTCAAGTCCAATTTATACACCAGAAATTCCATCACTGCCAGTGCAAGGACTGTCTCTTCTTAAACAAAAATCTTAAATAAAGACTCATAGCTACAGTGGATTTAGCTAGACACAGAAAAGGGGATGGATTTCAATATTTCCAGATGTTAAATTCACTAATGCAGAAAAGAATAAACCCCAGGGTAAGGGGTGGACTCTGGGATTTGCAGTGTCTATTATCACTGAAAAATATTGTTTACTTCATGGAATCCCTTTCTTCCTCTGTTGGGATAAGGAGGAAAAAGCCCTTGGCCTATAACCATTTTCTCTGATTTTGTAGTTGAAGGACTGGCATTTTCTCTTATATAATTTTACCAGCAAAATTTTAAGACTAAAGTTTTAGACAAGAAGTTTTGACTCTTACATTGTGATATTTTTCTATATTTGTCCTTTATTCTGTCTACAGGAGTTCATAGATATAAACTCATTTATTACTGAGAAAAAAAACCAACAAAAAACCTCAGCTTCTTTTTCTGACTGTAATATAATCCTAGAAAAATATGATGCAAGTCCATAGACATTTACAGGAGGTAGGTGAAAAAAGAGGTAAGATTGTCTTGTATAATTTTTTATTCAATAACTTAAACATAATGTAAAGTATTTCAAAGATCACAGTAACAAACTACAGTACCTTAGAGAACTGGTGTTTATACAATGATGGAGGTAGTGAAGTCCCTGTGGGAAAGGAACAGCAAGAAATTAAATAAACAATTCTGAAGATGTGTCATAGAAAAAAAAGGTAGGATTCCCCTAATGTTTCACTGTCCAGAAGTTAGCTAGGTAGTCTAAGGTACTTGGCTTAACTCCTTTATTTGTTGGAAAAGAGGGAGAGACACTTCTCTAGAAGACAGTTTACATTACTTAAATGTTGGTCTTAAGAATGGATGAATCAGTCTCATGAGTCATCTCTTTTTATTTCCTAACTTTGAAGAAAAAGTTGGCAAGCTTTGGATGAGGCATCTAACTTTGAGGACTAAAGTAGGTGAATTGCATCTTATCTTCTCTCAAGGCTTAACTCCTGTTCCAAGGGATATATGCATTAACTTGGTCTCCTAAAAGCATAGTTTTCAAAGGTTTTTATTCTGCTGAAGAGAGACCTCCAGTGGATTTTAACTGTGTATAAATAACAACCTCAACCTTGCTATTATTTGGGCCCAGAAGCACAAGGACTTTACACTCTTAACTCATGTACAGTAATTTCACGATTATAAGCCGCACCTGATTATAAGCCACACTTCCGGGTGTTGGCAACTTTTCCTTCTTTGTCCATATATAAGCCGCACCTGATTATAAGCCACA
>PYHW01010813.1:2020958-2055456 GCA_013186435.1 Turdus rufiventris | reverse complement strand
GGGTTCAGACCAAAATTTTAGTCAAAATGCTGCAGCTTATAATCGTGAAATTACTGTATATACACGTAGTTCTTCCTAGATCCTACTGAGAATTAAGTTTTTGAATGGGACTTTTTGGTTTTGCTGCATATTTGTACTATTAAATGGCTGTGGAAAGTTGGCCCCATATTGCTACAGAAAAACTGGATTGCAACATGATGTCAGATTTTTAGAGATACCCTTAATTTACTTCATGTGCTAAAAGATTATTTAGGTGAAATAAATTCACATCAGCTCACTTAGGTTCACTTTTTTCACTATGATGGTGCATTGGAACAGGTTGCCCAGAGAAACTGTGGATGCCTCATCCCTGAAAATGTTTAAGACCAGGTTGGATGGGACTTTAAGCAATCCAGTGTAGTGAAAGCTGTTCCTGTCCACAGCAGGGGGGTTGAAACTAGATGACCTTCAAGATCCCTTCCAACCTAAACTATTCTATGATTCTATGAATTGTCCCATTTCTTAATACAAACTAGATATTAAAAAAAAAAAAAAAAATCCACCCTAAAGAAAAGAAAACCCCCTTCTGGAAGGATTAATCAACCCATTTTTTGTTCCTTGCACTTTGGAATTGGATCTCATTCATTTAGAGCTAGAATACATGTCTATACATCATACTGCTGAAAAAAGAACAGAAACACTACAAGTATTCTTAAGCCAAAACAAATTACTTTGAACACTCGCTTTTCTTGAATTGTAGATTCACAGTATTTCATCAAATCATGGTGCATAATATATAATTGTGTAACTTGAAGCACAATACCCTTTCTGTAACGTTGCCATCTACAAAAATCACAAGTCTTTGAAACCGAGACTTAGAAAAAGCAGGCATATAGAGTTGGTAAATAGACTGTATTTCTTAGCAAGGAATGTCAAGTTGCTGTCTTGTTAACCACACAAAGAACACCAATCTACAAGCAACTGAATTAGGAAAAAAAAAGTGTTTGTTTGAGTTTATTACAGATGGACAGATTGCAGCCAAAATTAAAAGTGCACATTGCAAAATAAGAGAAAGCAGTAAATGAAGAAAAAGTGCATTAGTGCATCTCATATATATGAGTGTGTATATATATATATGTACAAAAGAAACAAGGCACTTCAATACCCTCAGTAATTCATTTATATAGCAGGTATGCGGGGAAATGAATAATGGAGATTCCTAATACAATACCAAAATTGTATTTTTTTGGAAGAGTTTAATTTATCATTCAAATAGAGGCTTCTGAGACTCTTTCCAGGGGCTACTCCCCAAATACTAATGCTTACATGTCACATTCTTTTCTGAAATCTAATAAAAGAACCTACCCACCCTTTCAACTTTGAAGAATTAGCACATTTGGGGGAAAATTTCATGTTACTTTATTGTTGTTGACATTTTCTTCACAGATTGTCCCACAGACACAACATCAAAGACACTGCAGAAATTTCCTGGTCAAAGGAAAAGTAAAACATAATAATATATTTCTTTATTTGAGGAAAGAAAGTTATTGAGAGAGAAAAAAAGTGCAACTAATTATTTTGCAATTGGAGATGTTAATGACATGATTGAAAATGAAAAATGGTAAATTACTAGATGCACAAGCTGAGATCCACTCTGTATTACCTAAACATTTAATTTCTGTTACTGATTTTCTACATTCTGGGACAGTCAGTGGTTATGTGCCTCTCAATGTTTACGAAAGAAAATTTTTTTACCTGAGATATGGCAATTAAATCAGGGAGAAAAATCTACTCTTTTGATCTTCAAAGATACTTCTCTCATTTCTTTAATTATAAAGAAATTCACACAATTCAGGCTTAATTCAACCACTTTAAATTGGGTTACTCATGCCTTTTGAGATGGTTGTCAATAATGAGGGCATATTACCAGTCCTCCAGCTGCTGAGAACAGTGGGTCCTCTAAAAGTCTTTAGTAACTGATAGGCTCATGGCACTGTCTTACATATTGAAATATTGTAAATGTTTCAAGTGGTACTTGACCTATATATCCTTATTTTTGAGAAAGTGAATCAATATCTTTAGGAATGTTAGATCATCAGAATTTAAATATGAGTGTAAATTTTATGCTGTGATTAAGTCCATTGAAATTATCCCTCAGTAAGTAACTAATAATTGGAAGTAAAGTTCTACTGGAAGTGAGCATTAAATGAAAAAATACAGGTGATAGATGTATCATCTAATTTAAATTAGCAATTTGAAGGACCTTAAAGAAACTTATATGTGATTTCATTTCAACTGATCTTAAGTCTATCTTATTTTGTACATGAAAATCACCAGCGCACACTTTACAATGCAAACATAGAGTGCCAAACCACAATTTAACAGGCTTGCTTACATTTTATTGCCAATGAAATATAACATTCACTACCCTCTGTAACAACTTCCAGGACTGAGTTATATTTTGGCATACTCCCTTTCCTTCTCTTAGATTTTTCTTCTGGAATCTTTATTTAACTTGAAGATGTTGAGCTATAATAAACTTAGTCTTTAACAGAAAATTCTATATATTATTCTACATATCTAAATATATCAACATACCTAAATGCAGCTAAGACGAGAAAAGAAAAGGCAAGAAAAATCCTCTCAGAGAGCTGTTAAGTGATGCTACCAACTTTATTCCATATAATACAATACATATTTCACCCTGAGGCTCATTCTGATCAAGTTTTTTGTCTCAGTAATAACCTCTGTAAGAAAGTCAGATCATTTGGATATACTCTAATTAGTCCGCAGTTTTATTTCACAAGTTGGATTTCTTTCAGGTATTCAAAAATGTAGGCAAAGATGAACTCTCTGGCTGTAAGGAAAGAAAGTGCAAAGGAATATTAAACAAGAGGTTTTGAGAAAGAAGCAGTGGGAGCCCGAGTGTATAAAAGGGTCCATTGAGTTTCCTGAAGGCTTTGCTTGTATTTCTCTCTTTTTAGGATTATTTATTATTCTGCTTTAAGTATATTTTGTGTTATAAGTTTTAGATACTGATTATTATCTCTAGGTTCCCTGGATTTTAAATGAAGTCAATACTTGCCTCAGAAACATCAGTGTCCATTAAAATTAGACTGACACTGATAGAGATGAGATTGCTAGTTTTCTGTTAAATCAGCTTTATTCCAAGAGCATCATGTTTACATTGTAGCTAGTTACCAGCCCACTGGTTTCTTCCTTAATGTCCAGGAAATTTGCAAGGATGTAAATATCATCAAAAATTCAATACAAGGATCAAAAGAAGTAGCAGTATAGATGATTTCTCTTGTTTCTTGAATAGAAAGCAAAAGTAAAAAAATTCCCTCTTTTATTTCTCCCCAGTCTGACTTGTATTAAGAGATGTTGAAAGTGAGGACTTAATTTGAGTATTTTGAATATTTTTTGAGTACTTACTTTTCTGAGCATGGATAATAGTGTGCTGAGTTTATGCTAAATAGTAATTAGTATATCGATGACAATATTGTCTTCAGTCTGTTAAATTTTTAAAATTGTATTATTTTGTCATGCTATTTATCCATGACATCTACAACATTTGGGAATCAGTATCACATTGACATACTTCAAGTAGATGTTTTATATAAAAAAGCACATGCACAGTTGACCTTCTTATGGAAAGAAAATAATTATGAAAACGTCTGTTTGAAAATTTCTAGACTTGATCTAATATTTCTAATAAAATATAAAACAAAGTAAGTTAAACAAGAAAACAAAAAAACCCAAACAAACAAAAAAACCCCAACCAGAACTAAAAAAGGGATTAACACTGCTTTATGAAATAATTTCATATTTTCATTTATTAAAAATTGCAGATAGGGTTCAGAAATTCAGAGAGGAAATAATTACAGAAAAATCATTTTGTCAGTAGTAAAAGCCAGCATAGAATGTCTAGTCTGTAGAGACTTCCTGAGCCTCCATCCTGTAGGAAGGAATTTCTTAACATCACTACATAAGGCAATTTTATGTACCCTAGAAGACTGAAATTATCATCTGATTTACAGTCTGCATATTTCAAGCTAAAAGCTCAAACCAAACTGCCATCACTTGCTTCAAATATTTCAGCAGTGACTTATTCTGAATATTCAAAATAATCATTAACTGTGTTCCAACAAAGCATAAAAAAAGGTGAAGTAGAAAATATGTTTGTGTAGTCTCAGCAGAGAAAACTGTCACTTCCCTGTGATATCGTCCTTTAGCAATCATTTGAATTTGTTTTTCGACTTCTTAGCTGTACTCTCCCTTGCTTTCCTAGCCAGAAATGCTTGCCTCTGCCTGTGCCACTGGGCTCTCCTCAGTACACTGCTGGACTTGGATGTCATCCAGCGAAGAGCTGCAGTTTGCTCGTGCCCTACCAGGAGGGGATCAAGATCTGGTGCATATGCAGTGTGTCATCCAGTTTTCTCAGAACCTGTGAAAGATCCAGCTGTGCTGCTGATTTGGCCAGGCCTCGAGCCTTCCACAGCACAGCAGTTTTACTTGATTTACATTTTGGAGCCCACATTCGATTTCTAGGAATCAGTGTGAGATAGATTCTTACAAGGTCCTCACACTGAAAGGAAAAAGTAAGGGTCAAAAAAATGCAATGGATATAATGCATTCTGTAAGCATGCTTTCTGCATGGTTGCTTGGGAAACAATTTTTGGGACAGTTATCTCACAAGAAGAAGGATCAGAAAGAAAATACTTTATTTTTCAACATTTATATTTTAAATTTTAAAAAACCCCACAACATAGGAACAGACAAAGACTGGCAATTTGGCTTTTTGGGAATTATTTTATTAAATTGCTCTGAATACACAATATCATTATTTTTGTCCTGTTCTTTAAAGTTATCATTATTATAATGAAATTATTCTGTCAATTATTTACACCTTTTTTTTTAATATCTTGATAAGAAACATCTTGAAAGCAAAACAAATTAAAACAAGAAAACCTGAAAGCCCAAAGGCAGCAAATTCAGATGGTTACTGCAGAAAATTTTTACTTGAATAGAAAAGTTACCAGGAGTGTTGCAGTAAAGTGAAATGACAAATCATGTGCATATACTGAAGGAGGATATTTTCAAAAGAATAGAGTACAAGAATCCAAACCCTTAAAGGGAAGAAGGAACACCTTGTAAACTAAGCAAATGAAGGACAGTTTACTTTTCTTTAAAATGGTTTCAGGGGATCAATTTTTTTAAAAGGATAATTGAAGCATTGAGAAATACCTAATTAAGATATTCTTTATTATGTCTTTTGTTGGGGAAAACTTCATGTCTGACCATCCAGGAGCCACTCTGACAATCACACTCCCACCACCTGAGGCTTTAACTCCTGGGACCGAAGTTCTGCATTGTTCCTGTGACTTGAGGGGATCCACTTGACTGCCTGCCTCACCACATTAGCCCAGTCAAACCAGGTTTTCCTACCAGCTCAACAGTAGGTTTCCCGTAAGTAATTTTAATTTCACTTTAAGCAATTTGATCATGGTGCAGCAACAGAATAACATCTCAAGCTGATGTTTCTGAGGAGGGCCCCCTAAAAGAGGAAACACTAAGTGCATGAGAGTCTGTGGCAATTGGCTCCTGAGTATCTGAGCGTCTGGCCAGCAGGCTGGTGCCACAAATTCTCACACTATTTTAATGTGAAGATCAGTGCCAGTTCACAGCCTCTTGCCTCTGGCTCACACCACCCAGAGCTCAACCTGCAGCAGGCACTGTGGCATCACACTGAGCTACCTGCACTAAATGTATTCTTTGGAATATTTTGTTGGTAATTTGATTTAATAATCAAATGAAATAACTCAAAACCAGAGGGCTGGGGTTTATGTTTAGGTACACATGGGTTTGGTAGCGCCTCTTAAGGAATACTGCAGAAAATGGATGTTGAGAATTGTTATTAGGTTTTGTAACGCCTTGTGACACAGAATCACAAAATCACAGACTGGGCCAAGTTGGAAGGATCACAGTGGGTCATCTGGTCCAACCTCCCTGCTCAGGCAGGGTTGTTCTAGTGCACATGGCACAGGACTGTGTCCAGATGGATTTTGTGTATCTCTGGTGAGGGTGACTCCAAAACCTTCCTAGGTGGTCTGTTCCAGTGCAGGGACACCTGCTCAATAGACTTTCTCATATTCAGGTGAAGCTCCCTGTGCATCCATTTCCCCCTATTATCTCTTGTCCTATCATTTGGCACCAGTGAGCAGAGCCTGGCTCCATCCTCTGACACCTCCCTTCAGGTACTGACAGACATTGATGAGCTCCCCTCTCAGTTGTCTCTTCTCAAGGCTGAACAAACTCAGCTCCCTCAGCCTGTCCTCATAACAGAGATGTTCCAGTCCCTTCATCATCTCTGTCACCCTGCTCTGGACCTGCTCCAGGAGCTCCATGTCTCTCTTGTCCTGAGGAGCCCAGATCTGGACACAGCACTCCAGATGAGCTTCACCAGGGCTGAGTAGAAGGGCAGGATCACCAGCCCTGATCTGCTGGCAGTGCTCTCCCTAATGCACCCCAGGGTACCATTGGCCCTCTTGGCCACAAGGGCACTGCTGGCTCAGGGACACTTGGTGTCCACCAGGACCCCCAGGTCCTTCCCTGCAGAGCTGCTCCCCAGCAGTTTGGCCCCAGCCTGTGCTGGTCCCTGGGGTTATTCCTCCCCTGGTGCAGGACCCTGCACTTGCCTTTGCTGAATTTCAAATGGTTCTTCTCTGTCCAGCTCTTTGATATCAAAATTCAACTATATTAAAACTTAAAAACAGTGAAAGAATAATTGACTCCCTAAAGCTACTAGTATATGTTTTAAATATAAGAAATAGTTAGTCATGCATGTATGTATAATATTTAGTCTCTCAATAAAATAGATATGAGAAATTAAATACATTTTTTGTAAACATGAGAAGCAACTGGAAGAAGCAAGAGGAGGAATACTAAAAATATCGATAAAGATCTTGACATCTGAGCAGTTCTGCAGGTTGATGGCAAATTTGCTACAGTTTTATAAGGCAAAAAGTCTGAAAGACATTCACAAATATTTTAGTTTACTACCACAACATTGCGGTCCTTACAAAATTAAAACAATCTTTAAAAAGGATTTGTGAAAATGTGTAGATGACATAATTATGCAAGTTTATGAAATTCTGAATAGTCATTAGAACCCTACCTTTCATTTTCTTTTGCTGTGGCCGCATTTGTGGCTTTATTTTGGTTCAATATGGACGTTTCTCACTGTCATCCACCAGCACCAAAATAGCATGTTTTAGTCATCATTTGACTACCCAGACATCCTGATTGAATCAGAAAAATAGTTTTGCTGGAAATGATGAAAAAAAAAAGTCATGCTTGCTTCATAGAAATAAAGATGAGGCAACCATTTTTTATCTACTGATGCATTTTTGAGGAAGTGACTTAAATAAAATAGGAGGCCAGATACAATCTTTACTTTATCCAATTGGATCTGAACCCAAATTTCCCAGGGAACAGAACTGATCCTATTTGTGTTTCTCCACCTGTTGATTTTTCCCTTGGGGCATAATTAGGGTTTCCATATGCCCAGTTCCTACTTCATGCCATATGTGTTTCCTTTATATCTGTACTTGATATCTCGGCATTCCGATATTTAAAGAACCTTGAGCTCATTTGACAAAGTATCAAATAGGGGTAATATGATTAAAGTGGAACTTCAGTTTAAAATTTTCCAACTTGTAACAAGAATCTAAATACTCAGTTCTCATTAAAGTTGTTGATAACTGTATATGGAAATGATTAGAAGCTAAAATTAAATTATCTAAGATGAGAATCTTCCCTTTCCTGCCTTCCTTCCCATCTCTGTCACTGAACTGGAAGTTCTACTATTTGTTCTATTCCCATATGAAGAACTATGACTAGGAGAGATTTTGATGCCAAATACTTCACAGAAAGTTGAAAAGTTGTCAAAAATACATTGTTGTGTTAAATAATACTCTTATTAACTAGAAAAATACTGAATATACCTATCCATAAACCAAAGGTCTCAATATTAATTCATGTTCAGGTAGTAATGGGCAAAATCTTAAAGAATAACCACTTAGTACCAGCAAGCATAAGGCCATTGTGTTTCAAGAAATATATCTTAGAATAAGTTTGGAAAACAAAGCATAAGAGCCATCTATTGTAATCCAATAAATGAAAATTTCTGAATTTTCATTTATTTTATTTCAGAAATGAGCATTTCTGAAAATAATCTTAATGAAATTTGTGATCACAAAACGTCTTACATTTTGATTCTATACTTCACATTGAATTGACTTCGTGGCATTATTCACTTTATTTATCACAGTTTCAGTGAAATATGAGAATAATATCTATGAATGCATTCCCAGGTATTTACAAACTTGTAGGCACTCTCACTTTCCACTCCCTTCGCAAACCATCTGTGTTGTAGGAAGTGCAAACTACCATCTCAGGATGACAAAGGAAATTTATGTCTCCTTTCTTCTGTTGTTTCAGCAGAAGTATTTGGATAAAAAAAATACATCATGTTGGAGGCTGTTCTGTGGTCTGAATTCAAGTATTATCCCTGACTCCTTACACAGTAAGAAGACAGCAAACTCTAAGTACTTAAACCTCTTGCTAATTGATGACATGGATGCAAGCATGAAGATATACAAATAGCCTGTGGTTCTATTGCTCTTATTATGACTCAGTGAATCTCCTACTTTTGGACAAGAAGATACTGAATTTGTTTAGTATAGCTCCAATAGAAGACTTATATTACCTTTATACTATCAAAATAAAATTGCCCAAACCCATGGGAATGACTAAAATTCTCCATATTAAATGATCCACTTATATCCCCCTTCTGTAGCTTCGTACTGCTAAACATTGTCTTTAAAAAAAAAAAGGAAGCAGTATTTTTACCACTTCATGCAATCATTGGTGCAATTGAATTTATGCAGAAGGTACTGAGATACGACATGACTGCATAGACCCTCAGAGTATTTGCCAGTTATGACCTGTCCCAAAGGATAATGCTGCGTCTTGAAATATGAGAAAGGCCAGTGCAAAATATTAACATCTCCTGAGAATTTAGGTGATGCACAACATATTAGAGTTTAAATGAGTTACAGCAGTGATTCACTGCACATTAATACAACTTAAGTTCCCTGAGGTTCTTTCTCTATATTTTGCAGAGTTCTGCAAAATGTGAGCTTCCATTAAACAAAGAAAGGTCTCTAGCTCTTCTGCTTCTAAAACTCGATCTTTAATTCTGCAAATAAGAGTACTTATATATTCTTTACTCTCTTCCCAGAAAGTAGTAATAATAATTCCAATAACATTTAAGACTTTACTTATACATCTTAGTGCTGAACTGACAAAAATGCCAAATTGAAAGCAAGCATTACAAGCATGTATTTCCAAACAGAGGAAGTTAAATAAAAAAGAGGATGCTATTAACTTATACTGTAGTTCACATTATGAGAACAACTTTCTCTTAGTATCTTTCAAAAAACTGAATTGATAATATTTTTCTGGGGAAAAAAAAAAGGCTTATACTATTCTATCAGTGTTTTAGAATCATAGAACTATAGAACTATGGAACTATAGAACTATAGAATAGTTTGGTTTGGACGAGACCAAACATCTAGTTCCCACACTCCTGATGTAGGCAGACACCCTCCACTAAGTCAGATTCCCCACCAAGCCTGACTATGAAAACTTCCAGGGATTAGGCATCCACAAATTCTCCAGTCAAGATATTCCAGTGCCTCACTGCCCTCACAGTGAAGTATTTCTTCTTGCTATCTAATCTATACCCACTTTCTTTTAGTTTAAAATCATTCCCCCTCATCCAGTCACTATATTCCCATGGCAATGTCCATGTCAGTACCTTTAGGTAGTGACAGGATGCTGTACTTCCTCTGCCAGTTTCCACAGGACCCCCAGATGCATCCCATCAGGTCCCACGGACTTGTGCATCCTTGGGTTCTTTATGTGGTCTCAGACTTGATCTTATTCTGCAGTGAATATTTCTTCATTTCTGCCTATGCCTCCTGCAACTTTAACAATACAGCTGAACACTTGCCACTGAAGCCCAAGGCAAAAATTATTCAGTCTCTCAGTCTTCTCCATATCCCAGATCTCCCATTTCCTTCTGGAAGGGGCCTGTGAGAGCCTGGTAGGATTGCTGGCTTGAAACATTTTCAGTGTGTGTGAGGGGAAGGGGCAGGCTGGACTTGCCCTGATGAGGTGATGCCCTGCTCTGCACACCCCACCTGTATCCCATCACTATCCCTGCTACACTGCAGGCAATTCTTCACACTCTATCCCTGGAGCCTCGGTCCAGTCCTAGAGTGGCCAAATGACCTGGGGGAAGGATACCAGATGGGCTTTCATATGATTATGAAATCAAACTTGTATATGTTTTCCTACATCCTCAGAGCAAAGCATGAAGTCACTATATACCAAAGGAAGCACATGTGGTAATGGTTAGGGATGTGTAAAACATGATTGTGCAGAGAAAAGGGATGTAGAACTACTGGTTGCCCCTGCAA
Organism: Turdus rufiventris; assembly: GCA_013186435.1. NCBI lineage: Eukaryota > Metazoa > Chordata > Aves > Passeriformes > Turdidae > Turdus > Turdus rufiventris. The sequence continues at coordinate 2,044,930 of PYHW01010813.1, read as the reverse complement.
GGAGGGAGAAAGAAGCCTGACAGAGGAGCAGAGGTGGCAGTTGGAAAGTTCTCTCCAACTGTAAACAACAAAGGCATAAGTGGTCAAATGAACAAATTGAAAAATTTTGGATTTGAGAACCAATGAAGGACTTGATAAAGTTGGAAAGGTATTTGGTTTGAACCTGGGACTCTGAAATAATATGCTGAGGAGGTTGGAGAAACTTGAGTTTTGTAATAATCAGTAAATTAAAAAAAATTCATGTCCAAGCAAAATGGAAAACAAAACAAAAACAAAAACAACCCCCCCACCAAAAAAAAAAATAAAATAAAAAAAGAAGACATCCCCGCAGCACATTTCCAATGATAATATTAAATCAAACTCTTTCAGACTAAAGGCTAAGTACATTCTACTGAAATCCATAAAAATTTCTAGTTAATCTAAATTTGTCAAGTTCCTCTCAAGAAATAAATTCAACAGATAGGTTTCCTCATATTCTATTCCTTTGGAAATTTAGGACATTCTTTGTATTTTTTGGAATTATGGTATAAAGGATTTTTAACCTAAAGTTGAAGAGCTTGGATATATATGGATACATGTGCATATGATCAGACAACATGCATGTGTATGACTGTGTATTGATGGTCACAATTTATGTTCACAGAGGTAAAAAATATTCATGGAAAAAGTAGATTCTTATTCATTTTAGCTGTTTTAAAGCAAAGATGTGAGTAACACTAGAATGCCGAAACACCCAAATTAAACACTGGTAGCCTTTACTTGGGAATGGGTTTATAGATATTCTTTTCAAAGCATGTGATACAATGGACTCCAAACTATATAGTGTACAAAAGGAGATTGCAAATTTCCAGCAAGACGTTAGGAAGATGGGAGCACCATGTCAGTGCTGGTGACAGTGCATTACCTATTGTTCATATCAAAGAACTCTAGCTTTACTATAATTATTTCACAAATAAATTATGTATGCTTTTTGGCTGTAACAGCTGTTTCATCTTTTCTTCCCCTATCTGGTTTCACACCTTTCACACCTTTCCTGATGGTGAAATTCAGGACTGACCACTGACTAATAGAGGGAGAGGCTCCCTGATCTGGGAAGAGATTGGAAAGGAAGAACCTAAAGAAACAAGGAGGACAATAGGGCATGAGCTTGTGATGTTTTGTTCACTGAAAAACTGATATGAAAACCTGCATACATAGGCATGTTCATCATTGTTGCTGACATTATGCAGGAGAAAGATGACCCATGTGTAGTTATGATTTCACTGAAGAATTAACACATTTAATTAATGTAGTTCTCTGCACAAGCTTATGGGGTAAGGGATGTCTTGTTACATTTTGATGGAAAGCAGGAGAGGGCTGCTGTAAGCTATTGCTGCTTGAAGGGTGAACAGAGATAATGATTTTATTCAGTTAAAGTCTTTGATCAAAATATAAGCAGGACTTCTACCCTTATAATGTGCTTTTGAGGCTGATGTGTAATGGTGTTTCTTCACTGATAGATAAATCATCTCACACATATTTCTGGGCCATGCAGTGTACCTGTAGCTGCTCCTGATGGTCTTATGAATACTCAGTACTTTAAACTCAAGGTCTAATGACCAAAACAGCTTCTAAAATTGAGCACTGTTTGATTATTCCAACATGTGGAGAGATACCAGGGAATCTCCAGCTGCTTTGGGGTTTGTTAAAGATACTGGTGCTCACACGGCCTGAATTTGCAAGAATTTATGCATTCCATTTTAAAGAGATTCTGATTTCAGCTGGAGTTAATTTGCTCATCAAAGTAGCACAAATATGAGTTTTACTCATTTGAGATGAAACCATGAAGTTTCCTTCTATTTCAGAAAGGTTTAATACAGTAAATAATAGTTTGAAAAATCCAAGCCTTTAGAATATAATGTCAAAATTATCTCAAAAATATGAATTTTTATAGACTAGTGTAAAAAACTACACAATCTGTGGGTTAAAAAAAATAATAAAAACAAAACACTGAAATCAAAGACAAAGAACTTGACTATCAGTGTTCTCACAATCAGCTCCCTCCCTCTCTCTTGGGAATTGTGCACAGAAAATGTGCAATGGAGAGCGAGAGTAGCACAATAAAAGCAATATAAAATAAAAAATCCTGTGTAACTGAATATTAGTGTTTTGACTTGTTTGATGTGCATCTTGTGTGCAGTGTGACAAGGTAAATGTTGTAGCATAGCTAAAGTTTCTTTCTATGAAGAAAGATTAAGTATTTGAAAGCTGGAAGACTTGAAGCATATTTAATTTTAGGTAGAGCAAAGCTGAAACATTTAGTGGTTATGCCAGGGAAAAATTAAATTCACACCCTAATATATGAATTCCTTTAGTTTCTTCAAAATAGGTTGAGAACTGCTACTATCTAGTGGCTTGTTATGCTGCTCTTCATAGCTATTTTCAGAACACAAATCTGTGCCTGACAATGTTTGAGTCTTAAGAGCTATGAAAAGGTAAAAAATATAGAGATATATAGGTATAGACACAGCCATTTTGTTCCTCCAGCTGTATCTAAAAAGAAAGGTTGAACTAACATTGACATTTGCATTTTATTTTAAGAACATGTTTGATAAAGGCTAATTGTTAGCATCAATGCCATGGAACAGTGCTGATGTAAGTGCTTATATTTTTTGCTTTTCTCCAGGAAAGGAACACGGGCTGATTTAAAAACTGAAGGAGAGAATTTATTTTTATAATATCTATTTTCATGCTTTAAATTACTGGATTCTTCAATTTTCTTTTTTCCCTTTGTTTAAATTTTATATGCTTCACAGCCATGGCAGAAATAAGTGATATTTATCAGGCTAATAGTCTCAGGATTAAATTATTTGGATGAGTTGAGTAGATCCCACAAAGTTGGTAAGAAATAACAGGTGGGAATGCATTGGGATAGGATACAACCAGCTTATACCTATACTTAGAGTAGATATAAATTCTTAATGGTGGAAGTTCATACCTCTGAAAATGCTAAGATTTTTGTATCAATTTGTCCTTGTCCGAGAATGAGAGACCCATACATTAGTATGCTACACTCAAATTATGTTTTACTGAAAATCAATACTGCTTAAACAGAGTGGGTTATGGCCATCTGTAGGTAACAAAAAAAAAAAAAAAAAGTGTTATGTTGTCTATTCAAAAGAAAAGCTTTATCTTACGAAACTAACATACTAAGATATATTTTCTATTTTTCAAATACAGTTTTTGAGTACAAATTCATTGTTATCAGCACTAAAATAATACATTAATTGAGTATTTTGGATGTGAAGTAGAATGTCTGAAATCAAATCAAGGACTGCTTAAAGGTCACTCAGAACTGATGGGAAGAAATAAACCAAGTCATTGCAATATTATAACCTACAGAGGTAAAGCTGAGCAAGGATTAGGAAGAAATGGTAGAATACATTGAGGTGGGAGCAAAATTTGCAAGATATTTAGCAATCCACTTCATTTCAGTGTGTGAATTCAGTAAGAGCACTTTGACTCTTTATCACACACCCTTTTTGTGCAATTCACACGAGAACAGTATTTTGGGAAGAGTTTGCAATGTTTGAAGAGAAATATAGTAAACAGTAATACATTAGGGAAAACAGTGCAGAGGATCAGAGAACACAGACCATAATCAGCAAATATTACCTACTTCAGTAGCTGAGTCTAAAGAAAATGCATAATACTTCATTTATCATCTTAAATTTATTTTATTTTCAAAATCCTGGCAATCACACAGGCAGTTTGAGCTTTATACCTATGCGAGAGTAAATTATGTTTTCATGCTTGGGTATGTAAGAAGTCAGCTATTGGTGTTTTTATTCATAAATATTCTCATCTCTGCTTTTAAAACCTTATTACTCAGGAACAGAGTATGTGTTACCAACATACTACTTTAGCACTGTCTTCAACTCTGTCATACACCCTGATAAGGTAAACATCTAGCATTTCTTACACTTGTTGACTGCAAACATGAAATACCAGAGCACTTCAAGCGAAATGCAGATGAGCAAGGAAGGTTGCAGAGCCTTGAGAATGACCAGGCACAATTCAGTTTGGAAACTGTGCTTTTAGGTGAGAAAAATTATCTTGGAGAACACTGGTGCATAGTATACATGTTTTTGTTTCCAAAGGCAGATTGGGGGTTAAAAAATTCCTTAACAAAACATGAGGATGACAGTTACCATTACTTTTTTTTATACAGATTTAAGAAAATATTCTAATTTGCCTTGCTATATCTTATCAAATATTTCTTTCTCATCCTTAATCATGCTTGTTCTACTTACAAATAAATCCGCTCGGCATCTGATATACAGATGTTCAATGCACACTTCTCACATTGTAAATCTTGTGTGATTATTCTAGTATAGTCACTTTTAGTTGAAGTAATGAACTCTGAAGATGGTCTTGTATGAAAGACTTGGATAGTTTTCTGTTAGTTTTTCTTGCCGTATGTATATGATTTATGTGTAAAGAAAATTTTGTTCCTTAAAGGGCCAGGATAAGCACAGAGGAAATAAAACAAGTATATAAACCTCACAGAGACTGCATGAGAACTGACTCCGGTAAAGGTGAAATCACTGATTTTACATAAGATTAGCAGATTGCTCTAGCAAAGCTCACTACTGTGCAAGCAGTTCTACCAAGAAGGGCACATGAAAGGTTGGTAGAAATTCTGTACAGAATTTAGATTAGCTACTTTAGTGTACTAATATAAGTTTTAATATCTTCCTTAATAATAAAATTCATTTATATCCCAGACGTCAGGTTATTGGTCTCTTGGCCCCTTCGAGGAAGTAATTGAGCACCTGTATAGGGACAATGTGAATTGAGGAGCTCTGATTAGTTTTCTCTAGTTATAAATTATTTATCACCTCATTCCATTTTCCTCTTACACCTATTGGGACGTTTTCACAGTCTCGTTGCATAATAAGAAAGTGAACATCAGGATTCTATTTGCTATGGTTCACCCTCATGAGCCATTTAGCATTTTGTAATTCCACAGTAAAAGCTATCAGATCAGCGGAAATGAAGTGAGAGTTTTATAGATGTTTTCTGTTATATGATTTCTTTTTTAAAAAGGTAATGACTGACATATTTAAAAATTAGTAAATTGGCTAGCAAATCTTAACCTGTGATTTTATACAGGACATATACTGGTGAAAGAGAAAATATCTGTCCTAATTCCAAAATACATACGTCATAAAATCCATACAGAATGCTTATATTTATTCATGTTGAAAGAGAACACCATGTTTTAACATAGCTTAATACATTTAAAGTGCACTTCTGATTTTTCCATTTTGGAAAAGAGCTTTCTTAGAGTGTTATAAAACAGTAATCTTTAAACTCATGTGATTTTTCACACCCACTTCCCTCTGTACACCTTTTATCGTAAAGGAATAGACCACAATTTCTTTCATCTGCAAGTGAGACAAGATGATGTAAAATTTAGTCCTATGAATAGAAGATAGCCTTTTGTACCCATTGACTCCAGTCCATCAGTTTGGACTAGGAACTGTAGATTAATGCCTTCACAAACCTCCTTTTTATCACACAAAATTCAATAACATAAAATACAGTGTCATGTGTTTGAGTTTGAATATGAGAGACCATACAAAAACCAAAACAGCTATAATCAAGAACTTGATAGATGGAAAGGACTTTGTGGCTGCAACCCTTGTGTGTAGCATGGCTGTTACAGGCCACTCTGCTTTAATTAAAGGCCAATACAACAGCATATAGTTTACTAAAATACTGATTAAAGCTGCAAAGTTGAATACTGTGTATGCCTCCAAGAGTTCATGTCGCAGAAGGGTATAATGAAATATGACCAGAGCAAAGAAATGGTAAACATCAAAAACTTTGAGGCCTGCTTCTGAGACTAGGCTAATCCAGCCATTCAAACTCCAGGTTGTGAAGCAGCTTTCCAAGGTGGGAAAGACACAAAATTTCTTTTAAGTGCAGGTTACAAGGTGTGGGATGAACGCCTATGATAGCAGACAACTTGATCCGGGAGCTCTCTTAGCTCAATATTCCTACATTGCTTTGGCATTATTCCCTAAGAATCGACATTGCTGCATGCTGAGAGTACTGGATATGCCTAAATTCCTCACATGATTCCTGCCTGCTGGACTCAGCCCCTCCTTGTGTTACCAGGAGAAGGTGGCTGGTTTCCCCCAAAGTACGGACTTGCTTGAGACCTAAGAAAAACAGTTTAGCTTCATCTTGTGTCATGTGAGTTTTAATCCTACTAAATTGAAATAGTTTATTTCTATTTAGAAAACAAACCAAAAAACCTGCAATTCTGCAGGCTGTGAAGCCAGGTGGAAAAATTACAATGACCTTACTAATTAGGCCAGGATATGGCACAGTCTCCCATAGTTATTATTGCTCTATTTTAAGGGTGTCAGGAACTCCTCATAGATTGAAGTTTCATCTAAAAGTAGTATATGAACGGCAGTATGTTCCTCACCTCCTGAAGAGACAATGCCTCCCTGAGGCCTCACCACCCACTCCTTTATGGGTCTTTATAACAGCATTTGTAGGAGGCAGTATAGCACATGTTGACATCCATTTGGCTTATTATAACTAATTTGAATAATTTGATACTTTGGACAAAACCTTCCTCTTCTGTATTGTCAACAGTATGATATATATTCAGGGGAAATAATAAATTTCTTGTTAAGAAGTTACCAAATCCAGTTTTATGGATAAAGACTGTGTGGAAAGCACTGATGATGTGTGATGTATTCAGTAACTGATCACTAGAAAAAAGGAAACAAATTGAATAATTCTACACCTAATTTATTTTGTCAGAACATATTAATCATATAGGGCCAATGCTGCCCTCAGACTAATAAATTAATTTGCAACTGGTATAATAAGGACTGTGATCAAATGTCTCAAGGCAAAATTAAACCACAAATCTGGATATTTCTTGAACCTGGGTAGCTGTTTGACTTCCTATTCTTTCCATTATTCGATGGGAAAATAATTATTTTTGGTGGATTGCATAAGGAACCATCTCATTTGCTTTGCAGAAAGAACAGACACACAATTTGCAACATCAAAAGACAGCTCTTCAGAGGGAAAACAGCAGGTCAAATCTTCTCTTAATGCACTGCAATACAGCCAGGTAAATAAAACCTGACACAATATTTTTCAGTACTCCTGTTTTACATTACATCAAATTCAGGTTTATGATCAAATAAAGCTCCAGGCAGGAACTGTAAATTCTGATAGAAAAGGAGATTCAGATAATTTCTGAAGAACAAGCCAGAAAATGCTTAGTTTTAAGAAATTACTGAGTACTATTACTATATCCAAAAAAGGTCAATGTGCATCCACTTTATCGATTGACTTCACAAAATCCATCTGGAAGGAAGAATGTTGAATAGTAGAGGCACTTAATTAAAAAATATCATATTCACTGTGAGATAGGGACACTTGAAGACTGCCAAAATAAATACATTATCTACATATTTATATTAATGGTTTACTCAAAGTGTTTAGATAATGGTAGTCCTTATTCTGGCACTAAAAATTAAATTATAATTCCCATGGAATTGAAAGATAATTGAGAAATACTGTTGAAAGACATATCCCACAAGCTCTTTTCTGGTGGGGATTTTGTGGAGGTTGTTTGTTGTGGGGAATTTTTCTTTTTTTTTTTCCTTTTTTTTTTTTATGCAACTAAAATTTAGTTTATGAGCCAATTTTGAAAATAAAAGAGATTGTTTAGATTGTCTAAATTGAATGATTCCTAAACAATATATCTAGATTCAGTATTCTACTCAGATTTTTTTTTGTCATAGATGGTAACTGAGCCCTATCAGACCAGGAAAAACACCTCATTTTTTGTGTGTTTTGTTTATAAACTAACCTGCCAAGAAAATAAATGCATCTGCTTTCCATTCTTATCCAACTTTGACTGCTTTCAATATTGAATTAATTTCTTACTTCAATTGGAGACCATGCCAAACTGTCTGGAGCACCTTGAGAAAAAAATGTAGTTTTGTTGTTAGGATAACCCAAAACCTCTCATAAAAAAAAATGCAGACATAATAATTTCTGTTCTAGCATGAAATGCCTTATCACAAATTGTGTTCACAAAAATGAGCTGAGCCATAACTATGGCTCAAATGATATGGCACTGAGGTATATGATTGCCACCTAGATAACCTTCCAGTCCTGGGCAGATGAAGTGCCTCTTATATCTGCAATCAGATCAGCTTCAATTATAATCCCCTTGTGTTCTTTCCATTCAAAGGAAACAAAGGTGAGCAAAAATACTTCTCAGGTTACTGTCAACATTTTAATTTCTTGTTTCCAAATTTTAAAGGAGAACTTGTTGCAATTTTCTGCACATTTTTGATTTTGTTTTTTTGGGGATTTTTCATTCTAACATTTAAGTTCAACTATTAAACTGATAAATGAAAAATTTTAATCAACCCCCTTCAGCCACATTCACAGCATACTGAAATTAGAGTGTACCTGAGTCATCCAATGGTGAGGTCAATATGGGCAGAAAACTGATTCATCAATTCATTAATTTCATCTGTTAAATCATTCCATAATATACTGGGCAAACTCAAAGATCTCAGAAGTCTTTTCCAACACAAATGAATCTGTGATTCTCTGATTCTGCGATATGAATGTGCCGCTACTTTTTAAAACCATATGTCCATAAAGTATGTTAGTAGATTCATGTTTCACATACAATTCCAACTCTAGGTAAAGAAGACAAGAATCTAGTTCTAAAACTCTTATTTCTTAAGTGGGTTTTGCTTTGTTTATTTTTACTTATTTTCACCCTGTTCTTCTAGTCTGCCATATTTCAGATAAAAAGTGTAGACTAAATTAAATTTCTTTCATTGATTTTCTTTGTGCAGGCTATAATTATGTGGACCACCATAAGAAATACTTTTTTTATAAAGGATTGCCTGAGAATTGCCAGTGTTATGGCTATTACTCTGAGTAGCAAATACTGTGTAGAAGGAGACTTCTTGGATTCAAATTGCTTATTTGTCAGACTGTGCTATAAAAAAGCATGAAAAGAATTTTTAATAAAAGCATTCCACTCTTCATAAAAAGCATATTAAACAGCAATTAAAAATCTGATATCTCTCTATGCCCTGAGAGACCAGATGAATAGGATCACTAGAGAAATATTAGACGCTTTACTAATATCATATTTTAATTAACATTGATTAAAACAACACTTTATATAAACCAAAACATTATTACCCTCATAAGATATAGTGAAAAAAATTAATAAATTGTTGCATTACAATAGTTATGAAAAGTAGAACAATTTATCATAGAATTGGGCAGTTGTTAAAAAATTCACTTTGCCTTCTCTCTGATTTCTCCTGATCCATTTGTTTTGTCTGTGCCTTCTTATCCTTAGTTAAGTAGATTTTGGGATTATGCTACAACTTGACCCAGACGTCTTCAGTATAGGGTTTGTTCCCTTCTTTAAGTCTGTGCTATGACTTTATACTGAAGTAGTAATGAATGAAGAAAAAGGTATGGTTAAGGGTAGCTGCCTAAATAATAATTTGAGCTGTAATTTTCTTTCTCTCATTAGATAAAATTATTTTGTTTTCAAAGAAAATATTAATAACATTTGTTGGATTTAAACTTAACCAGTGAAGTTAAGAATAAAAGAATGGTTATGAGGAGCTGAACATTGAAATAGTTTAACTTTGATTTTGAAATAATGTATCATTTTTAATTTTTCCAAAATTAAAATATCAATATAACTATTACAAATAAACTAGAGGAAATAGACAAAAAAAACCGTTTAAGTGCTAATGAAAAAAGAGTGGTTTCAGGTAAAAGTTTTTTTGGAATAATGATCCAGAAATTCTAAAGAATTCTAAGGAATCTACATTTGTGTTTTAGTTCATAACATGAGTGTAGTTTCAAAGCAACTTTCCTTAGCACCTCAGTGTTAAGCAGTATGCTCTGCTTTTGTAAGAGATCCCACAAGAACATATCTCATGGCCTTCGCACTGATTTCCTTCCAATGACCCTAAGCTAGAAGGGAAACATTAGGTGTGTACCTGATGTACCACAAAACCTAATAAGCCTTTGAACCACAGAAATACTGGAAAGCAAGTGTAAATATTGTATACCCAGCACTTTAAAGATGCATCTCCAAGTGCCACACTTTTGCTTTGAGCTCTTATCTTGAGAAGATTAAATGGAAGGAGAGAAAATGCAAGTGATATCTAAACAAAGGTTAGAGAAGAATTCTAACCAGAGGCTGAGGCTTTCTCTGTCCTCCAAAAAAATACTGAGCATTCAAGGAAATGGTAAATTCTGAAAGAAAACAATAAGAAAAATAACAAAACACTAGCTTCCAGAATGAGTACTCCTCAAAAAGAGCAAATAAAAATTATCCCTGAGAAGATTACCAGCAGAATATGCCCAAATTCAGCATACATGGCATATGTAATATGAATTTTGGAATAGCCACCTTTTTTTGACTGAAAATTGCAATCTATTTAAACAAAGGGCAGTTGTCATTCTAATATGTTGAAATTGCTATAACATGAGCAAAAAAAACAACCCAGAACAAAAACCCAAAACACCTTAAGGTATGTTGCTCTTGATATCAACTGAGAACTGATTTTGTTGAACTGTGTAAGCAGCCACACAGGAAAAATATACATACCATAATGGAGCTGTGTAATCTGGAGGGCAAAGGCATGCTAAAAAATTATGTATTGAAGCAAAACTTAACTACATTCCGATTAGAAATAAAGCCAACAAATTTAACAGTATGTCTAATCAACTACTGGAACAAATCATTAGAAGTGTGGAAGATTTTCTGTGTCCTTGTATCTACAAAGTAAAACTTTTAAATTCTCCACTGTGTTGTCCTTTGGGGTGATTGATACCTTTTTCCTGTACTTTGTCAAAGCTGTGAACTATTTTGTCTCATTTCAGTATAAATAGATCACGTATGATGTGTGAAACTTGGTGAACAAATTCAGTACATTCTTACATAATTCTTTTCAATTTTGAGCTTGCCTGTATATGTCTAGTTTTACTCTCAGTAGAAGTTTTTCTACAAGTTATTTAAAAATAAATAATTCTGTACAGCTTTTTGAGAGATATATAACTATGGAACTAAGAAAAAGGGAGTAGCAGAAATACAGTTGAAGCCTTAAGATTTGTTGGCTTGTGAGGACAGAAACTCTTGAGCTCTACATTGATGAAGTGGGAAGATTAAACATATGTTTTACTTGCTACCATATTTATTTGCATATGCTGCCTTCTAGATGATCATATGGTCCTTTTACCTTTTGGCAAGATGACATATTCCAAAGAAATACGACAATGTGATCAAAGTATGTAAAATGTAACTATCCCATATTATGCTTTCTTCATCTATTTATTGTATAGAACTGCAAAAATGGTTCACAGATAGTTAAATACATTGCAGTTTGTTTACCAGTGATGTCAGTTAAGGCATGCTCATATGGATTCTATAGTATGTAAATCCCAGATTTACAAAAGAAATGAGATCCTTTGAAACACTACTTTTGCTCCAGAATATAGACTAACCATTATATTTAGACCTGTGTCTTTACTTAGACAATCAGTTTCCAAGCTTTCTGGCTTTAAATTAACAAGAGATTGGGAATGGTCAACTAAGACCCAAGAAAATTGGAAGGAGCCAACTAAATCTTATGCTGTCAGCTTCCACAGGGAAAAAAGGGAACTAACAGTCTGGCATTACCAGAAGACATGTTCCCTGGTTATCCATGCATTTAAACACAACAATAAGTCTTTTAATAAATTGCACTATGTTCTCAGCAGTGTGCTCAATTCACACAAGACAGTTGAGCATTACATTTGCCAAGTAAAGTGAACAATTCATATTTTTATGTTTCAGTTTGATTTGCTTTTGTATAAATGAGAAAATTAAAATAGCCTTTCTGAGAAAACCCTCTGTGTCTTTTTTCTATTATTATATCTTCCTGAGAAAGGGCAATTGCACTGGATCATAAAACACAATCCCACATAGAACATAAGCAAAGAAATACTAGGGCTCATTTTTTATATAGATTGGTTTGTCAGTAGATCAAAACCATAACATAATGACTGCAGTAGCCCAGATCAAGGATTCATTTAGCTCACAACTCTGTCTGTTAGGTAACTATTTGATGTTCTCTTGTTCCAGAAGAGACTGTGAAAGGCTAGTGCCATTTACTTGTTTCTTGGCACTCAGAAAATAGCAGAAATCTGTCCTTCTGCTCCCTGCTATCTGTATTGTAACATTAGAGCATGGGTCTTTATTTAGTGTTGTGAGTTCCCCTCTCTTTTTAAGAGTTGTCCCATGTTATTAGCTTTATCAGCCTCCTATCAGTCTTTTCAAATTTTTTGTTACCCTTTTTTTAAGCTTTAAACAATAATTTGATTTACATTGAGACATAAAGATACTTTCTATTTTATTTTCTATTCTATTGTTAATAAACTGTAAAGTTTTTTTTTTTTTTTTCTTTGCTTTTGAGACAACACTCTCACAGTACTGTCATAGCACCAAGATATCTCTTCGGATAAGTCTGTTCAGAATTCATCAAATTAGGTAAAAAAACAAGACTATGAGTTGCTATGGTTGAGGTGAAATATTAATTCAAACTCAATACAGATTATTCACTAAGATCCTGCACACAGTCAGCAGAGAAAGCCTATTTCAGAGATGATCCAGACCAGAAGCCTGAATAGACTGCCTCCTTTTTCCTAGCAATATGATTGCATAAGACACAAAGCTGGCTTAATAATGGGGCTGCCTGGGACTGTCTTATTTTTAAGGAATGATAATTTACAAAACATGTTTTGTTGAGACAGAATCCTATTGAATGAATGAGCAATGAAGCCCCAGCCGTATACTTAACTTTTTTTGAACATTTTTGTCTAGGTATTGTTACTAATATGTAGATGTAGTTTTACTGGATATGAAGGACAGGGAGCTTTCCCATTGCCTGAGGAATGGAGTGTTCAGGTGACATGATGCAGCTCTGCAGAGGCTTTTCAAGACCCCATCACGACTGGATTGAGCCCACTCTGAACTGCAATTTGTTACTTTCTTCATGTAGTGTCGTGTCAGTAATGAGATGTGTCAAGCAACTTGGTTCATAGCTGAGGAAAGGGATATTCTGAAATCTTTTATTTGTTATTCTCAGGTTCTCCTGTGAAAATAAGTTGTCTCAGCTGAGTGGGAAACAAAATATAAAGCAACTCTGATAATGTTCAGTTTTTGAAAGTTTTAAAAGCTATCTAGCCTCTGCTGTCAATAAAAATATGAATCAATATGCTGAAGTAGCTAGGCACGAGGCAAAAGCTTAATGCTGTATCAGATTTGAAAATTCATAAAGCTACTTTGTTGCTTATGGATACAGCTAAAGACCTCTCTGGTTTCTTGTGGGATATTTTTGGTTTGATTTATTTTGGTTTTTATTATTATTCAAATTACTATCCTTAAAAAATATGAAATATGAAATAAAAGCAATCTTCAGTGGAAGATGTTGGCTTAAAAAATAAAAATGGCAATTAACAGCCAGAAATCTATCACTGGAGTGGTACAAAATAATGCAAAATTTCATATGCTCTGTTTTAGCAACAAGACTATGCATTTAAATGCATTAGACCAGAACAGACACTGATAAATGAACATAATGGCACCTATACATACTAATTTCCAAAAGGACAGCACAACAGATAATGGCCTTAGTGACAATAATATTATATAGATTTTGCTTAGGAGAAGAAAATCTTAGCTGTGCCTTGAACATTTGTTTCAGTTCTATTTAGGTGATCACAATAGCATTATGCCACAAATAGAGTGGTCTCTGACAGTCATAAAACAGAACCTGAAATGGTTCCTTAAAAATATCCCCAATTCTATGATGAAATAGCACAATTTGGATAATAATTAGAAGCAATATTTTTATTATTTTCTTCATGACTGACACAAATTTGGTTTATATGTGAAATTTTGTTCTGGAAACATTTTTATCAATAGCAAATTTCTGAGATTCTCAGAAATCCAGATGGAGGATAATCAAATGCAGAGATAGCTTTAAAAATATTTTTCCTAAGGTCAACTACAGTTAGAAATGAATGTGCATTCTGTTTCTGAATCTTCTCTCTGTAATACTTCAGACTAAATTATAATGTATTATGCTGTAAGTCCATAACCTTAGAAAATAAGAGCCCAGTTGGTGCTTGACTTACAAGAACAAAACAAGCTTACAGAGCACAGGTCTGTGTTGTTTGGCAAGTAGTCAATAAAACTGTAGCTTATGAATTTCTTTCCTAAAGGTTCTAATCAAAACAATTTATTTCAGGCATGTAAACTGTGCTGTTCAGACTTCAGCTACTGTCAGTGTACAATATCAGCATCCGCAGGAGCTTCAACCACATCAAACCGAGTCCCAGAGCTCCCCCATCTGTCTCAGTAACAGACAGATTTCCTACTAGATCAACGTAGTGTGTCAGCTGCAGTAAAAGAGATGTGGCTTTTTTCCAGCTTTTACTAGCTTTCACAATAACTACTTGAATGACTGAAATCTTCCCCATTCCAAGGACTACATTTCAGACACTTGTACAAGGGAAAATAATTAAAAGCATTTTTCCTCGTGAGTAAACTACGATGAGGAAGGAATGTAAATTAAAAGCCCAACTACACATAATGAAGTCGAACAGAAAATTGTAGGCAAATATTTAGCAAATTAGAAATCCTTAAAGTGAATGTACACAGTCATGGGGAATTGTTTTTCACAGTTAATCTGTTCCTGGTATGTCTCTGAACTATGTTTATTTAGGGCTGAAGAAGAGTATATAAACATGTATAGTTTGGCTATTTTTCTTGAACCTCACAGTCATTTTATTTTATTTTTCATGCTAAAGATAAGGCTCAGATGGCATATATTATAAATTTACCGGTCTCAAGTTACATTTTGATGCATCTTCCTTGATAAAACTAGCAAGCAGATTCCAGTCTCAGCAACCTTTTTTTTTTTTTTGTCTTAAAACAAAAGAAAGTATATATCCTGTTTTTCTGAAGACCCCCTAAGGGAAACATACTCAAAGAAAATGAAGTCTCCTCTTTTGGATTCTTGTTGTGCAAACACAGTGGGTTTCCACCTGCCCTGACGCTCTGTCAAGTTTCAGAGGATGATATCATTTCTCTAAATGAGTTCAGTTCTGATTTCTCACAGATTAGCAGCAAATATCTTTCAGGTGAGATAACTTTCATTGGAGATTAAAGGGAAAAATAAACAAAGTAAAACATAAAGTACATGTGGAGGAATATCTAATATAGGGCTTTTGATATCACCAACTTTGTCAGCCTAGCTCCTAACTCATGGCTCTGCTCTTCCAACAGGGCTCACTTCACTCTTAAAGGGGTAGTAAAAGAAAGAAAATAGTCTCATTCATCTTTCTTCTGACCTTTTCTAGTTAATCTCCTGTCAAGCAATAAACAAGAACCTTATTTTTTGTTGGACACCAATTGTTGTCACAGGAACATGGCAGCTTGTAGAAAAGGTTTTTAAATAGTTAAATAGTTATCTGGCAGACCTAAAAGTAACATTACTATCCAAATTATTAAATTATTTTATGTTTTGTCCTTTGTTAGGCACACAGCAATCATTAATTGGTATAAATATGTGCAAGGGTTTGTGGATTTCACACGCAGGAATATTTTTTCATGGAATATCATACTAATGAGGCAAGTAAGCACTCATCGCTGGTCTTCTAATGTAGTCTCTAAGACCAGAGGGTACCTGCATACTTAGAAATCATGTTTTCTTCCACTAAATTAATTCCATTCTTTCAGAACAGACAAACTGATGCATGATATTGATCGATTGTTCCTTGCTTCTTGCAGTGCCCAGTTTTGGTCATCACCATCCAGCTGTGCAGCCTGTGTCATAACCAACAAGGACTGGTGCTGCCCATGTCACCAGGAGCCTGTCTGAAAGCAAGCATGTGCTTGCCTTCCCAGTTTGTCACTTCTAACTGTATTTTTGTCCTCATTTGATTTTCTTTTTGGAGATGTTTTCTTCAACAAGGTGAGCATGAAAATTGTTGCAGAACTCCAACAGTGTTAATTAAGGAAATATATATGTAATTATTTAACACTTTTATTGAAAATATGCTTTATCAATTTTCCTATATGAATGAAATCAGATTTTTTTTTTTTTCAAAAAACATGCAGTTGAATATTGAGGGCATAATTGTGTATTTTTACAATTAGAGGTAGTTTGAAACTGGTCAAAAATGTTTGTGCAGTCAACATGGATCAGTTTAACACATCTATATTATCTCATGAGTAACTCTTAAAAAGAGTTTATTGCCTTTATTTTATTTCTGACTTGTGAAACAATTTCAGTACACTTTAAATCTGCACTAAAGAGGCAATTTCCAGTGTAGAATAGTTATGACTTCACTGGAAAAGCTACTTGGGCTTATACATTATTTTAAACAGTTCTTTTTATATTAATAAATGCAAAAATATCTGTCTAAAATAGTTTCAGCAACTCACATCATTATATTTCAGCTTCTTTCCAGACTCCTCCTTCAAAAGGTGCTCTTTGCTTCATGTAATGCAAGTGATCATGATATGTAAAGCTCATGTTTAATGATGAGTTGTCCATTGTTTCAGTTGCATTAAGAAGAAAAGAGACAAGGAAAACTATTAGTAGGAATGCTATGCAATAAATGGAGCTGTTCCTCTACATCTCACGTACAACTGAGATGAATATTGCTATGCCACAAAATCATAGCATCATAGCATAATTTAAGTTAGGAAGGAACTCTGGAGGCCATTTAGTGCAAACCCCTGTTCAGCTAGATCATGTCTAGGCAGTCCTAGAGATTACCAATTTCAGTGGTAAGGGAATAAGAAATACCTCAATCTATGCAAGCAATAAAAATTCTAGATGAATGTATGCTGATGTAATCCAAAACCCCCAATATTCCATTCTGTTGTTTTTTAACAGAAGCAAGCAGATAAAATTTATGCCAAATTTAGGAACATATGTTATTTGGCAAAATCTATGGAAAACTATAAAGCAGCTATTTATTCTTGCTGCTTAATTAATTGGAAAAAAAAATTTATCTTTCAGATTCTTAAAGAAAGCAAGTATTAGAGTAAGAAAAACACTAAAACATGCTGGATCACTCTTAACTGAGACAGCTAATGGTGACAAGCACTCATTTGTGATGGTGAGGGAGGGCCGGAGCAAGACAGAGGTGAGCTTTCGTATATGTACACTCTGCTATACAAACCACAATGTATTTATTATGTCAATGCTGGAACTACTGAGAAAACAAAATACTCTGATCTGGAATTTGGAAGGGTTATTTCCACCTTATCACCTAGCTGAAGCAAGTTTCAAGGACAAAACCAATTGAAATTGAGGATATGGCACCTATACTAAATGCATCTCAATAGATTTATTTTAGACTAGATCTAGTAAATTCTTATCTAGTACCTATTAGCAATTGCAGGCTCACTGGGTACTCATCTTGTGTGGTCTGGAAATTCTCTGCAGTGCAAACAGAGGGTAGCAATTGGGAACAATGCTATTGTTTTAAAAAATCATTCTTCATATATCTAAACCCCTGACATAGGAGAATCAAAGGAATCAGAATTACACATATGGCTTCTTATATACAGAATTAGGAACCTAAATTTCTTCCAGATCTGAGAGGGCAACCTTAGAAAACCATTTAAGCCTTAGCATCTGTATTTCTCTACTGTTGGCACCTGAAATCATTATCTGGTTTTGAGTGCTGGCCAACGCTGTGCAGGAGCCAGTAGGGTCCTTGTCTCAGTGCTCCTCCACCTTCTCAGGTCCAAAATCTCAGTGTGATCTGATTCCACCACTGATGTGACTTCTACGTTAGAAACTGACACCATGACTGCTCTCATTCAAAATTACCAGAGTGAGTGGCATTTAATAAAACAATTGAGACATTAAAACTGAGAAGATCCTTAAACCTGATATCCTTTCTTACAGGAACCTTAACCTTACAGGGTAAATAATAGACATTTTTACTGGATTTAATCAATTTACTACATTTCCTTTGTAAGAGAGACTAGGTACAGCCATTCTGTTGTGGTTTGTGCTGTTGTTCACCTATATTGTGATTTCTATAAAATCAAATTATTTTTAACTTATTCAATGAATATATTGTACTTAATATTAGAGTATAACTCTCAAATTTTGCAAAAAGGCATGTCTGATATTAAGAGCAATGTTGTGATATCTAAGCCAAAGATGTCTGCACTGATTGTGTGGTGAAAAATACGGGAATTAGGTTAGGAGCAATACCTTTCTCCCTCTAGGTGGGCATCTAAATCAGAAAATTATATAGACAGGTTGGTACTATTCTTCTGCAAGGTGGGATAACATTATTAAGAGAGAGATGGAGACTCACTCATGCTCTCAAAAAAAAAAAGAAAAACCAAACCATCCCAAAACCTTAAGCAAATTCAATGATTCTTCCTGAAGAATTGGACATAAAACATTTCTTTTAGAGTAGGAGCACATGACTACTTTTCCTGTCTCATGACTGGCCACTCACAACTTTTCAATTAATTGAGAGAGGTGAAATAAGGACCATATATTGTTCTGTATTTAAACAGTAATTTAAAATTGCTCTGCTAAAAAACAAGAAACAAAAACAAAAAAACAGCACCAAAGGAAAAAAAACAAAAAACAAACAACCAAAGAACAAATCAAGGAGCATCGTTATCTATCATGGCTAAAAGACAGACACTGGTACACGGAAAATACCTGGTTTTCCCCACTGTATTTCTTTTTCACTAGTTTATTGACTCTGTTACCTTTCTTGTTGCTTTGCCTCCTGTTCTGAGGTATCTGATTTCTTTTATCCCTATTTAGGATAACTGGGTAGAATTATGCACTGTAGAGCTAGAGGAATTATGATAGTGGCCGGCATATTGATGTTCATCATTACAATCTATAAATCCTTTTATCAAATCAAATTTACCTTTCATTCTTTGGTATAAAATTTAGTGAGTCTAACAAAGAAACAATGCACATCTCCCTCAATCTTTTTCTATTCTTCTTATTTCTATTGATAAAAACACCATAAATCACCTTATTTTCTACATTTTTACTCCAGAAATTTCATTGTAGTGAAATGTTATACAGCTGAGAGTCAACATCAAAGTAATGCTCTCTGCCTTGTACTGCAAGAATTTTCACATTGTATGTTCATTAGTTAATAAAAAAAGAGTCTCTAGAAAAATATAGATTTAGAATTGTAACAGCTTCATTAAATCAGTCTTTGTCATTGTAAAAAGTGGCCTTCTATACCCTGTGGGATTAAACAGCAGATCTCTCCCAAACACTTTGGCCTTCCTGCCACTGTTGTAACAGCTTAATACTGTGGAGAAACATGGGTATTCAATGTGTTAGCTCATGCACACAGGAACAAGACAGTCTTTACTGCCAAATCTGCAGCCTTTCCACAAACAGAGAAGCAGACCTCATGATGTGCAAGTATAATAGTCTTTAAACTTACACATTTCCTCTCTGA
Source organism: Turdus rufiventris (assembly GCA_013186435.1). Classification (NCBI taxonomy): domain Eukaryota; kingdom Metazoa; phylum Chordata; class Aves; order Passeriformes; family Turdidae; genus Turdus; species Turdus rufiventris. The sequence continues at coordinate 2,025,328 of PYHW01010813.1, read as the reverse complement.
TGCACTGTATGTACAGATAAGCTGAACTGTTCACTGCTATTCATGTTCTCAAATGGGAACTTTTGAAAATCTGTCATAGAAAAAATTAATAGTTTTTTCTTACCCCTACACTTTTAATGTTGTTGTGCTTTGCTCAGTAGTATATAATTCTTTCTCCATCTCTGCTCAACTCCCCAACCCATATATATGGGTTATATATGGGATATATATATGGAATATATATGCATATATTTTGGGCATTTTTGCCATTATTTATCTGTAAAATCTTTGAGGCTGGTTTGTAATAAACAGTGGGGAAAATTTTCCTCTTATATGACTATCTTCTTGTCAAGAAGGTTTTGTTATTTTTGACAGAAACAGTAGTGTGTACATAATAAATCTGTAGGTAGTCAAGAAAAAAATGCCGGTTTTCCTTTTTCACAAATGGCAGCAAAGCTGCCTTCCATCTGATTCTTCATTTTGATTGTACTCTTTTGTAAGGGTTACAGGTGCTGGACCTATATTGCCACCTTCCCTCGTAGTTCCAGAGACAGGACAGCTTGAAAAAGAACTTCATTGTGTGTTCCCACAGTGCGCTGAATCCTGTGAAAGGTTTCCAAGTAGTTTGTCAATCCATTATGGTTGTATCACCTTTTATATGATTCATAGTAGGAAACAGAATTAGACTCAGTGTAATATACATGTGTGTGTGTGTGTGTGTGTGTGCGTGCGTGTGTGTATGAGGTGACACAAATGAAGGCAAAGGGAGAAAAAAAAATAGTTGCCAAAAATAATCTAATCCCATGATATTGCTAAATACACAACCTGCTCAGAAAGCCACCTAAAGTATAAAATGTTAATTATCAGTAGAAGTGCAGTTAAAAAGGTGTAATGCTTCCTACCCATCCTTGAGCCTACAGGTCATTCCTTTGTCATTGAATGCTTCTTTAATTGCTCATGTTATTAGCTGACAGAACCTGCTCACCCTAGTAAGGTTAAATTCTTTTATTTAAAGGCAGAAAAGAAAATGAGGAGAGCATAACAGGGTAGAGATGTAAAATTAGTCACAATCATGAAAGGATGCTTGCAAATAGGGACATTAGCCATTTAGAAACTCGAACCTTTGGAAGTCACATGTCTGGGAAATTAAAACTAAGAAACAAACAGAGCCTCTCCTTGATCTTTAAAACAGAGAATCTCAGAATTTTCTTCCATCTTGCTACTTGTAATGCAAGAAGTGAAAGAGGCAGGCTCGTTTCTTATCCAGCAAGAACTAAACGACCAGCAGTGAAATAATGTAAAAAATATAATATAATATAATATAATATAATATAATATAATATAATATAATATAATATAATATAATATAATAACTATAATAGCATATCATATTATATTTATTAAAAATATGGTTTTACAAGTCAAAATTCCTTTTGGAAACTGATCTGGTATTCTGTTTGTTTAGGATAAAACACCTAGTTGGAGTCAGTGAGTTGTTGAACTGAAAAAGCTCATCTCTAGGATTCTTTTTTTACTTCTTTGCTTTACTAAGTGTTCTTGGACACCTCCAAAGAACATTGTACTGACCAGAAAAAAAGATTACTTTATTCTCAAGTTGCAATTATCTTCACCAAACCTCAGATGGCTCTGACACAGCTCATTAACATGTCATGCCTACCAGTTTCATTCTTTCACCCAGTCCTACCTCTTTTTTCCCCAAGGAGCTTTTCTGCTCAGCTCAGCTGTGCACAATTCTTGCTGCTCACTATGGGTCCTTCACACCACTAGCACTGTGAGAACACTTTTGCTGTGTCTGTGTGCATGAAGCTTTGCACATGTGCCTTTTCTTTCTGTGCTAATTGCTCAGATACAGAAGACCAGAAGCTCCATCACAGCAGACTCTGGATTGAGGCTGATTTAGGTCACTGAGTAGCAGTGATGTGATATACACTCTTCAGAAGCCCTTCACAGTTTCCTGATGTGTTGTGCTTAATGAAGAGTAGTAATTAACCATGACCAACCTTGTAGTTATTAACATGCTATTGTTAATGAGACTATAACTTCAGCTATCACTTTGTGAACACAAATTTAACCCATTAAAAAAAAAAAAAAGAAATTAAAACTATGATGAAAAATATAGGCACAATGATCATCACAATATTTATTATGAAATTACCAGTCTTCAGTAAAAATTAAGTTTGAAGCAAATTAACATTGATGCACTGAACTTTTAATTCATGGCAATAATTGTTTTAATTGTTTTGCAAATGTAGGTGATATTTCTAAAGCAGATTTTTCCATTGTTAGGGCTTTTCATCTTTCACATTCGAAGTTTATCTGTTTAGATGTTGACCTTGATTGCTCTGTTCTCTTTTTGGGTTTAGGTCAGTTACTCATCCTAAAAGATTTTTATCTGAACTAACTGGATAGATACCTACAAAAAATAGCAAAGGAGGCTTTGATTTGGGATTCAACTTTTGCTTTTTTATTCATTTTCCCCTAAGCCTCGTTTTTTTTACTTCCTCGTCAAGTTTTGGTAATGGTAAGCACTGCACTTCAAAGTAAGAGCTTCCCTATAGAGGAAATCTATAGGGGTTATTTTTCAATATCACATCTATTTACACCTTGACCCCAGTAACTATTCCATTCAAGTGTACATTAATGGTCTGCTCATTTTGGAAGAAAAAGCTGCTTTTTTAATTTTTTGTTTATTCCATTTCAATAGTAGAATTGAAGAAAAAATATAGCAATCTTAATGAGATATAGCAGGAAAAAGAATTAACAAAGTAGTGTGCCTACAGTGGTATTCTGGGCCCTTTTCTAATGTAGACAGGTCCAATGCCTAGCAATGGGTATTACAGAGGCCTAACAGAACAGTTCTGATTTTTATAGTACTTAGTAATAAAGAATATCAGAATTATTTACTGGGACTACTTCAGCTGTTCTATTTCACCTACAGTATTCACCTTATAGCCTGCTTTCAGCTGCCTGGTCTTCTCTTCCTAAATTCGTTCACTTTCAGGAATTCAGATTGCAAGTGCTTTCCTTGTTAGTACGTGTGAGTCTGCTTATTATTGTGCTTGTTGGGGATACAATAGGAAATTCAATTTCTGAGTTTAGCTATGCCAAATATACATCTGACACTGATTTACTGGAATTTTTTTGTAAACCTAGTTTGACATTGTCTATGCTCCTAAACAGAAGAAAAATCACTGACATTTAGAAATGGTTCCCTGTTACAAGATAATGTTCTTTCTCATCAGAAAAAATAAACAAGACACAGGATGTCAAACTGATCTTTCAAAATGCCACTCAGAATTTTCAGTTCAATTTTACTTATTCTTATCTTGAAACTAAATATAAGCCCCACTGAAGTCAGCATTGAATTCCCTTTTTATAAAGTCTGTCACAAAAGTATGTGGGTGGTTCATGCCTCTTAATGTCTTTTCCAAATATCTGTCTCACCAAGTGCTGTTATGTTGTCACACAGGCTCTCTGAGGCTGACCACGGTTGACTATGTACTTCTATTCAGTGAAAAGGATTTAAAATCTTCTCTTGTAATGTCTTTCTTAAAATACACAATCTGCAGAATGTGCTCAGGAATAAATTTTTTTTAATATAGGGAAAAAACTTGAAACTATGCATTAAGCACAAACCCAAAAAGTCAGATTTACTATTTGTAAACTTTCAGCAACAGCACTTCAGCAAAAAAGAAAATGTTCATTTACATAGCTTTTAAAAGGGATGTTATGAAATTACTTCATTGGAGCCTACAAGGATCAACAAAAAACATTTTTGCAAGTAACTGGTTATTTTGTTTAGCTACAAAAGCAATAGCTGAAAACTGAAGCCAATGAAGTTCTGAGAGGAAGACGTTTTCTTTAAAATAAGGAAGCAATGACATTGCAACCATTTTGCTGGAAGATATTTTTCTTCTTTGAAGCCTTGCTAAAGAGGCAGTAAGTCCGGGATTTTCTGATTTTTTTCAAGTTTATCTGCTGGTTAATAAAAAAAACTACTGTTTCTTCTCACAAACCATTCTTCGTTATGTCTACATGCAGGTGTCTTTCTTACATACACACTACATTTCATGGCAATAAACACAATTTTCTTTTTCATGAACCGTTGAGCAAAATACTATGAACTTGGTAAGGATTATCAAACCATGACCTTAAGTGTCTCCCTGAGGTTGATTTCTGTCAATTATTGAAACACTAATCTTAGAGAAATTAGGATTTTAGTTAAAAGTTAAAAGTCAAAAGAAACTGGGCTTGAGATAGTTACCTGAAACTTAAATAATTAATTGCCTGTCAATTTATGTTTGTTCAGCTGTGCTTGCAATGGGAAAGGATGAAACTAGTAGTTAGGTCCAAAGAACACAAACAATTGC
>PYHW01010813.1:2007568-2019274 GCA_013186435.1 Turdus rufiventris | reverse complement strand
TTTAATTTCCCTAGTAAAGAACTGTTATTCCTAATTCCCATATTTTTGCCTGAAAGCCCCTTGATTTCAAAATTATAATAATTTGGAGTGAGGGGGTTTACATTCTCCATTTGAAAGAGAAGCTCCTGCCTTTCTCAGCAGACACCTGTCCTCCAACCTAAAACAGCAACTTTTCATTCTTTGTCAATATATAAGTTGTACCTGATTATAAGCCGCACTTCGGGTTCAAACCAAAACTTTAGTCAAAATGGTGTGTCTTATAACCATGAAATTACTGTACTCTTGAGCACATGGTCTCAAGGCCCCTGGAACCGAAGGTATCATTGTCTTTGGTTTCTTCCACAGTTTTGGCAGACCTGAAAGGCGAGTCTTTCAGTGAAAATATTAGTATTAATATTAGATTAGGATGAATCAAAGTGGTTGAGGTTAAAGTGAGGTTTGCATTTAAAATTATGGTTTATTAGGAAGATGATGTCTTTATCCAGCTAAATGTCTGAAGCCAGAATGGGATGTGTGGGCAACCTCTGATTGGGTTTTTGGCAGGGAGTGACTACTAAGAATGGAGACAGAACTGGTTTAAGAACACATGTGCACACACCCAACTACATGAAAAGTGCCAGTTCATCATTATGCAATAGCCAGATCACAAAACTGGTAAGGAGTGGCTCAGAATTTGCTCCACCATGAACCACTGATGCAATAATGATACAATTACATTTAGTCTCAGGAGAAAAAATAGGTTTATTGTGAAATTAGCAAAGGCTAAATTAAGGACTGTTGTTTGACATTACAACAGCTTTATTGTGGGCCACATTTTAGCTGTGACAGTAGGTTACTGTTAAAAGTATGTTAAAGGTTAGAAACATCATACATTTTGGGACAAAGACCTCAATTTACTGCTGTTTTCTGCAGTAAATCTGGACACTGAAGTCACAAAGAATAGTTTAATACTTAGAGGCTATGTAAAGGGTCACAGCTGGATCAGAAAAAAGCTAGGTATAAAGATCTAGTCATTGAGAGAAGAAGGGTTTGCTACATTTTAAAATTCTGTGAGGTCTATGAGGATATTGAAAGATAACTGCTTCAAATAAAAAAATAAAAAATTTATGAATCACCACATTACAACTGAGTACAGAAATAAAATTAGGCCTAGAGCCATTTTTGATTGAAGAGTTCAGATTAATGTCCTCAAGGTCTCAGGATGTATGAGTGAATGCATCCCACCATAATATGTCATAATACTTTTTCTTAGAATTTTCTCTGGCATGTATATTATAATATGCTTCTGTAAAAATTGCAAATATAGCACAGAGAAAAAACAAACCTCAGTGTTAAGTATTTTCCTGTATAAGTCTACAGTAAATCAACTGCACCAGAGCTGATGGAGAAAAAAAGTCTCTTAGACTAGGGTAGAAGAATTCAGAATAAATTAATTCAACATATGTTAAAGATGTCTCACAGTTTGATTACTGAGTTCATTTAACACATATTTCTGAGCTCAACTTGGCTTTCTTCATTGCTTAGCAATTTTGTTTTACAAATTTTGTGCTTGACACTTTATATAAGATGGGAATCACACTCCAAGACTTACAGTAATGCCAGTGTAAATTGGGCATAGAAGCATGGAGTGAAATGGTATATCTGGATATATACTGATGCCCCTGAGATGAAAATATACCCCACTTTCTTGGACAGAATTATGAAAAAGACTGAGCTGAGAATAACCTAGTGTACATACAACCGTCTGCTCTTCTGAACACATTCTTTCTAAATCCTATATACTCTGACATATCTATTAAATAACTGTTTTCCAGTGACATCACTGGAAATATTTTCTTCACTTTTTTGGCAGGTCTTTGCCTTTTTATTTTAATCTAGGTGTATATTATGTTTTCAAGATAAAAAATGAGATACTGAACTTTATATTACATGTTAACAGTTTTGAATATTTAAATGGGAGCTATCCACTTCTTTACGACCTTCCAAGTTTAAAATACCTTTAGTATGTGCTTGAGACTTAGTGTTTTTTGTGCATATTCAGAACTGTGATTCTGAAATGAAATTTTCATTAATTTCACCACTGTTGTTTGTCTAAAGAGTAAATAAAATTCATTAAAGGCTCCTTAATAATATTTTCTTGCTTAAAACTACTTTTTCATTTAAACTGATGAAGGAAACCAATAATTAAAATGTCTAGACACACAACATATGATGTTCAGTCAAGACAAATAGTTCAAATTTAACTAGTTGGAGGAAATATTGTTGTAAAAGTGGCTCAAAATTCAGGTGGTGTATATATTTGCAGGGACAGGCTTTGTAGGCATAAAAATTAATGCAATGAAGGTTTCAATTCACAATACAAACCGAAAATAGCACTCTATAGGATGCATTATCAAGTGTAAACAACCACACACAGACTAAGAGCCAAGTATGTGGCTCTGTGTCACAGTGCCAGCCTAGAAGAGGCCCTGATGCCAAAGACAATGGCACTAGATACAGTTCTGTCTGTACTAGTTAGCCTACGAGAAGAGTATATCCCAGTATATTATTTTTCCAAGCTTTTCCTCAACGTCCATTACATTTAATCCCCTACAAGGCACAATTTTTAAAATTTGTATTTTCATGTTTACATTATTATAATTTGAAGTAACAAAGTCCTAGTAAAAATTTTAAATTGTACTTCTAATATGTCCAAAACCACTGAAATTCCTTCTGGAGCTGAGAATATACATTTGATTCTTTTTCTTCCTTTGCATTATCTAAAACTGGCTTATTCACAAACTGGTTGTGAATAGTTTACCTCGTGTATTGAAATCACTCTGGTTATTTGTAATTGAGCACAGAACTCAAATTGTGCTATTTCAGATTTCTAATTGGATGGATATATGTCACAAAGAGGGAGAAATATTTTTAAAAGGGATGCCATTACTAATGTACTGCAGGTTAGGCTCCAAATAGGGTTTCTTAAATGTAACTCTTTTACTTGCTCATATTTTTCATATGTGATTTTTCATGGGGAAAGAAAAATTAAGGATTTACCATTAAATTCAATTATTATTTATCTTTAATATATTAATATATATCCAAACTCATCCTCAATGCAGCATTTTCCTAATTATTTTGAACAGAGTTAGAACACTTTTTGGACTGAGATTACACAGTTCCTGTGTTCTAAAGGATTGCAAATATTTTTTAAGGACCTCAGTCCCCTTTTGCTTCATGCATTCAGGCATGCCACTGAAATATTATAAATGGATTACTTTTGCTTGGATGCAGTAATTGCAGGTTAAGAAGAGGTCTGCTTTTGAAGAAAGATGAACCAAATCTTTCTCTGTGATCCCTGGATATTCAGAAAAATATAGGAGACTATGCACTTATTTTTTTCTCTGAAATATTACAATAATGAATGAATAGAAAAGATTAAAAACATAATGCAAGAAAGACATATCCCCTATCATACTGAAATTATTTCTGGATTTTTTTTTCCTTTTTCTTTTTTTTTTAAAGAAAAAATTAAAAAGTACTTTGCAAGCTTTGTAAGAGTGCAAAGCCACCCGTGACTCACCCATGAAATCATGGATGAACCCAAAAATCTCTTTAGTGAATAAAAGAAAAATGATAAAAAAATTATAATTCTTTTTCTCCTTATACATGCAGCTAACACTGGTGATTGCTCCTAACTTTTGATACAGTGAAAGTCCTACGGTGGCTGAGTCCTTGTTTGTTTGCTGCTGTGTCCCAAGCTGTTCCTCATATCCTAAGGGGAAGAATATTAAATGACCTCCTGATTAAGACAAATGTAAAAAGGCACAATTTATTCATAACAGCTAGAATACATAATAGAGTAACAAATTTCATAAAGACATAGATGAATAAACAAAAGGGAAAAATTCACACTTAATTTGATCATGTCAAGATTGGCTCATAGGAATATCTCTCTCAAACAGCTGATTTGCCACCTGCTTCTTACAAGATGGCAGTCATGATTTCATGCTTCATGCTGCATTTCTATTTGGAGACTCTGATAAAAGCACCCATCCATGAGAACACATTTCAGGACTGGGCCCTCAGGGACTGCTCTCAGATATTCATCATGGACAAGCCTGTTAACTCAGTTAACCTGTTCTGCCTTCAGTTCTTCTGGAGAGTTCAAGCAGTTTTAATGTCTCGTCCCAAAGCTGATTTTATCCACTTTTATCCAGGAGTAATTCTGGCTGCACCTCTTAACTATGATATGCATTGGTCTTCTTCAGATATACAAATTATACTGTCTAGACTTGAAAAGATTACTAAATGATTTACTAAACAATCTACTGACTCAACAGAGGTTAAAACTTCCTGACAGAGTCCAGAATGCATCTTCAGTTCCATGAGTTTAGTTAAAATAAATTCAGGACTTCAGCTAGCCAAGGCCAGTATCAGCTTCCTCACTAAGAGCTTTTGGGGAGTGACATAGAAACAAGGATTTAAATAGCTTTTTCCATAGGAGCCTTGTTTAGTCAGCAGCTCTGCAGCTTGATCCTGAGCTGTACCTGAACTTAGCACTTTACCTGCTGACCCAGACTGGGACACAACTTCCTGATGCAACCTTGACTCATAACAATAGACTTGCTGAATTTTCACTGGCCTCAAACTGGCCCTGATACCTCTTTCCAGACTTAAGTGTGACCCTGACTTTCCTTGTTCAACTGCTGACACCTTGCAGGTAAGCCAGCTACTCCAGCTGCCTTGCTGCCATCCTCACTTCCTCTGGGGCACAGCCTTCCCTGGGAGTGCCGGCCATGCCCCTCCCTACAGTGATTTTGCTGTGGATTGTATTAGGACGTTTTACTTCGCACGAATCTGAGAACTATTACCTTTGATAGAAATTTAATGCAAGTAGTTCAGCACTATTTCTTAACTAAGACCAGGCGTTGGCTTTCCATCTTTGTGGTTTTAGTGTGCTTGAAATGATTGGTTCTGTGCTTTCCCAGCAGTGCTGTGTTGTCCATCCCATCCTCTAAGCACTAACTGGGGCTTGGTCCCTAAATGTCTGTGCATCTGGACCCCAGTTCCTTCATCAAGAGAGCTTTATTCCCTGTCATATGTAAGAGCCAGACAAACACATAAATAAGCATGTCCTGCATCTTCTGTTATGAGAATATGTATTATTCCTTGTAGTACAGCAACTGGCATTAAATTTATCCCAGTTTTCCATATCTGAACATTTTGAACAGATATAAGAGATGTTACAGGCCATGTTCACAAGAAGATGTTAGTCTAGATTTGCATCTAACCTCAGAGATGTACATAATGCTATTCATGTTAGCCTGAGGACAGCATGGCACAGGAGCAGAGAGAAGTACAATGACACAGTAGGGAATAGCATAGATTAAAATAGCAAATGAGAGAGGAATTTTCAAAAATTGTGGAACTAGCAAAATGCATAAAAATAGGAATGCTAGGAATTCAAAGGAGATATAAGTCATTTTCATGAAGGAAAATTATATTAACCCAGAAAAGCTTGATAATCATTACCACCAATATCTGGAAGAGCTGCAAGGAGACAATTTAATAATTTATTATTACACAGAAGAGTTTAGCTTCTCAGTCTTATCTGCAGTAAGTACTAGTGTGCTTCATCAAGTTCAAGGATGAAGGATGTGATTGTAATTTCAGATTTTACATGAAGTCCTCTAGTAACATCTCTTTCTAATTACACTGTTTATAACATATAATACCAAAATGCCTAAAATAAATCTGCTTTTGACTATCTGTGTACACTTTAAAGACAGTAAAATGAAATTTTAGAAATGTATGTACATAAGAAGGTTTAATAGGAAGAGATGGTATTGTATTTCAGATTATAATAGCTCCATCATATTTCCTAACAATTGCTACAGAAAAATCTGTATTCTCCCACCTTTTATTCCTTCTATAGTTTAACAATATTTCCCAAAATTTCTCTGTCCTACTTTTTTCCCCAAAGCAGCTTTGTGGAGCCGAGTCCAAGATCAGTGCTTCTATTCCTGCCCTGTTACATACACTTGAATACATGCCTATAAATGAGTGGAAAAATCTACTTATTCAAGGGTCATATCCACGCTGCCAATTCAGAGTTCAAATAAAGTCACTGATGAATCAGACATTGATTTTCTACCATGACTTCTAGAGAAAAACTACGATTTCCTGCTGCAAACCAATTTATGAGTCCTTAGATACATCTATGAACATATCTGAGGGAAATTATCTTTGTTTTCAGTAGTTCTTCTTCTTCAAATTACAGTAATTTCACGAGTATAAGCCGCACCCTTTTGATTAAAATTTTGGTCCAAACCTGGAAGTGCGGCTTATGCTCTGGAGCGGCCAATATATGGACGAAGTTCAGAAATTTGCCAACCCGGAAGTGTGCGCCTACAGCAGCCCCGAGCCGAGCCGAACCCGCCCAGCCCCAAGCTGAGCCAGTAAACCCCGCAATCCCGCGATTCTGTTACTAATTGGCAACTTTGTGAAAGTTGCATGTGGATCCTCGCTGTGAATGAAAATGTAGTTTATAATCTGGTATGGTTTAGACTCGTGAAATTTCTGTAAATATATCCTAAAGAGATTTACAGGCCCCAGCTGTATAAGTGGCTAAAAGTTCTATCTTCTGTTTATATTTAGACAATTCCTACTTTAGTGACTTTCTGATAGAAATTCAGCCTCATGACTCTCAAGGAAATTTGAATATTAAGAAATCATGGTTTTTGGTTCATTAAAGTTGAGCATGAAGGACTTTTCATTGATACAATTTTGGGTTGCCTTTTTTTCCCCCCCACAGCAAGATAAATAAATGACTAGGGATGGTTTGGCCTAGAGGTCCCTAGAGGATTCTCTTGCTAAATAGCAACTCCTCATGGACACCACATTAGAACTGCCTACCTGTCTGCAGCATATCTGTCACTTTTAATGACAGAGGATCACAGAAGGGCGTTATGCCAGTCATGTGTTTTCTGAAAACACCTCCACGCTGTGTTCATCACCAGGTTTTATGGCATGTATTCAAGGGCATTGCAATTCCTTTCCTGACTGCTGGCAGCTCTACATCTGCTGCTGGATTGGGTAGAGCCTAAGCATGGGAGAGACTCAGCCTTAGGTCATTTCAGTATCCTCAAACCTTTGCAGGCAATTAAGCAGGAAATGACATGAATATTTCTTATCTACACAGAATAGGAAGGAACCTGTAGTTCAATGCAACATCCTCTGCTCTCAAGTAGCATTCAGTACCATTTAAAACTTGATTTAGAATGGCAGATTCCTTTTGTCTTCCACAGATGAAAAAGAATTATGAACAAATGATATGTGTAGTCTGAGTATAATTACCAGGACATAAGCTATATATGTTTTTTTTTCCTGGATGGTTCTTCAAAACATAACTTAAAAATGAAAAAAGCTGAAATAGTAGGAATAGCTCTTTGAAGATTACTTTTATATATGCCTCAGAAAAATATAGAATGGAAGATAAATAAAAATAACTCACTGCAACACAGTATAAAATCTGACACTTCAAAACAGTATGTTCTTTTATCCCTGAGGAGATAAACAGAAGAGTTGAAAACTACATTAAGGATACTTTATGGTATAGTCTTAGCATCTAGGAAGGAAGTTTGGCAGTCTGCCACCACCTTCAGAATTAGACAAGCAACTTAGAGCAAGAAAATTCATGCTTATTCAGCAGCACTTTAGGGATGTTCTTCTTTAATATTTTAGCTTGCAATGAAAGTTTTCTTCAAGATGTTAATAAAGTCAGATGTGATTTTAAAACTTTTGAATAAAAAACAAAATTGATGTATAGTTTCTTTTCAGTTCAGACTAGTTTCTTATTTTCTATGTACCATATCTTGTCTCTCAGGTTCTACCTTCAGATTTTGAATATGTATGTCGATTCCAAACACATTTCACACTAAATTTCTACAGATTTTTTAAAAATTCTCATTTGGTGCCTGGATAAGAGATGCACAAAATATCTCCTTTGAGATTGTACTGCACTAGAATTCTTGTTATTCATGTTCTTATTCTTTTGGTTATTATTCTTGTTGTTGCTATTGTTGTTATATAATAATAAATACAGGGACACATACAAAAGAAAGATGTTATAATCTCTACAGCAATTGAAGATATTAAAACTTCTTTAGTGTAGGTGAATGCAAATAGAAGTAAACAAAAGTTGGCAGCTTGCATTGTTCATGAAAATACATATATATGTAAATTTCCTTGGAACTACATTTTTAGGTTTCTTCATTTTTTTCAGGTTTTATATGAACTCATTAATTGTATTGTGAGATTTATGAATCAATACAGAAGCAAGAAGGTAATGTGGAGATTATGTCTTCATACAAGTCACACAACTTGTATGGTGGCTCTGTAGAATAGAAGAATTTAAAAAACCTTGAAATGAGCTGGCCCAGGTACCACAATTTGTGTAGACACAGGGTCCCAGAACACACTGCAGGTTTACTTGCTCTCATCCCTCTGTATGCCACTGTAAATCAGGAGTCATGCTAGAAACTGAATGAGTATAAAATTTATATGTAAACAGGTTGATCAAACACATCTACCATGATTCATGAAGCATTTTAGAGCCTTTGAAATGGCTACTGTCCAAATAAAATTAATAAGCAAGATAATCCAGGCCTCTTTGCCTCATTCTCTAGCAAGGTTTTATCCAGTTGTGATAAAGGACACAAGCACTCTCACTAATTTGCTCTTCCATGTTACAAATAAAGCATATGAGATAATATTAAATGACTGCCTCCACTATGTTAGCATTCTTGTATGAAAGAGAAGTTGATTACTGTTGGTGCCAATAATTAACCAAAGAGGAAAAAGACTTCAGTATGTGATTTGCCTTTCTTGTACAAATACTCTACTCCACACCCTACGGTGTAATGGCCCTCTGTAAGAATGTCTGGTTATTTAAAACATCTTCTTTTCTTTTGTTGTTTCTATCTTTTTCTCTTTTTTTTGTGTGTGGGCTGGATAGCTGTCCATTTTATCCATCTGCAGGTGTTTTTAAAATAGGTTTATTGCTATTGTAAGGAGAGAGCTGAGTGGGCTGCAGCATAATTGTAGATGGGACGCACACTGTGAAAAAGCTGATGCTTTAAATGTCAAGTAAATTTTTAAGGGGAAAATGGCCCAGAAAAAATATAGATCTATGATTTAGGGACACTATTTTTAAACAGCTGATTGCTGGTAACTGAATGTTCTAACTTCAAGCAATTATGAAGTAATCCTATTATGTTGAAATTCAAATTGGTACCGTGTAAGGGACAGTCAATTTTCCTTCTCATATTGCCAGGTGATTGACTTTAAAAACTATGAAAATTATTTTAATAGTTTTTAAATAATAATTTTAATGGAATTATATATTAATTTAATGCCATTAAACCTTTTTAAAAGCTTTATTTGCTTTCTTCATATTTGCATATTATTTTAAGGATGAAAAACAGGTAGATTCTTGCCACAATTTTAAGTTTTTCCAACTCTGTGTTAGTTAAATGTAATTATTATTATTTTTTCCACCTCACACACTAATTTTGTTTGTATCATTTTTTCAGTTTTACAAGATTTTTAAAATTAGACCTTATTTACTATGTATTATCCAAAACTGCATTTCAAATAAAAGTAATTTTTTGCAGTGTTTTTATATTAAAAAAAACTTTTTAAAAACTACTATTGTAACATCAAAACACTTCTTAGGCATACAAATGCATTTCCACAAAAGACCCTTGAAAATTAGGTGGCACTATTTTTTTCCATTTGTTGTGTTTATAAGTAGATATGTAAACCAAAATTTAAAAAAAAAATTAGTTTTGTTTGTCTAGCATGAAAAAGAAGGAACTTGGTTTTTTAGCTCTCTAAGCATTTTAAGACATTAAGATACATTCAAAACGCAAGCTCAATTAGTTTAAAATGCAATGAAAGAACCCAGAAATTCTGATAATATGTCTTCAAGTTGCTTCTCTATGGTGAAAAAAAGTATTGCAAATATTGTCAGACAGAACTTTGTTCAGAAGACAATAACAAGACAGGAAAATATTATTCATCTCCCGAGTTTGGGGTTTGTTTTCTTTTTTTTTTGGTTTATTTTTGGTTTATTCTTAAGAACTTTACCTCAGTTTCTCTTTGCTTTCAACATAAATGCTTAAAACTTCTGCAACCATAATCACTGAATGTAGCAGGGACCCTAAGTGTGTGGTCTGGTCTTAAGTGTCATTCTGCATGTGTACAAGCAAGTGAATTCACATTATGGAATTTTTTTTCAAATTCTAAAAATTCTGTATTTCAGCTCTTTGATTTTTTGCTATAATTATATGGTAAAATCCACATTATAGTTATTGAATGGTGAAGGATATTTACGGGAGTAGTTGTTGTTCCTGACTTCTATGGAGATACATTTAAGGTAGTGATATTTGCCCTTTTTTTAAGTCATGTCTCTGATTTCTGATGATCTGGATGTACACACAGGCTCAGTTCATGCACATTGGTGCAATGTAAGACACTGATAGAGCAGGAGTGGCAGAAGAGCACAATGTGCCACTGCAACTTCCTTGCTTGGATCTGCTCTCTGCTCCAGGCTGTCAGGAGCCATGGAACATCCCTGGGAGCAGACTGGGCAGTCTGGGGCAGATCTGGAAAGCAGCATCCTACCACGTCCTGCATCAAAACCATTTGGGAAGTGCAGTAAGGGGAGCACTTCCCTATCCCACACCACCACAGTTCTGTCCTTGAGCTGTGGTCTTGCATGGAACAATTTCTGATATATCTTTTTTTCTTGTTTAACAAGTTTCTCAGTGTGTCTGCATTTATGCAACAGAAGTTGTTTTCAGCCCTGTGCAGATGTTTTAGATTCAGCTAATCAGCAGCTTGAAACATAGGGTACCATTTTGCAAACTTATCAAACTTGCAAAAGATTGGCTGGTCAGAAACAGATTTTGAAACAGAAATAGATTTTGCACATGTTCTTAAAGCTGCTATTCAAATATTAATAACATGTACAAATAAGTTAGAGGAAATATAGCTTAAATTCCTGCATTCTGGAATATTTAGGGGAATTAAAATATATACAATTAAAATCAGGAACAATTGAATAACATTTAGTTGCTATTTAGCAATTTCCTTTCCAAATATCCCAAATCATATTATGTATTTTTGACTAGCAATAAAATCCTAGTATTTATTAGATGAAATATGGCACCTGATCTGCCATAGCCCAATAAAGCAGTTTGCGCAAAAAGAAACTGAGAAACATTTCTTCCTTTGCAAGTTCAAAAGTTTGCAACTGCAGAATATAAAAGGAAAATTTAAATTGGGATCTGGCCAGAACTAAAGCATAAACATTTATTGTCTTCTCAACCATTCCACAGAATCTCCTTCCTGGCTAAGAGTGGTCTCAGTGTATTATCCTCAGTGCCCATTTGAATTATGTACTTGGAATGACAAATGTCTAAACAATGCATTGCAATAGATAAAATATGGGGTTTTCTCTTTTAATTCATGTATCAAAAGTATTACAAAAGTACTTCATTTACTTTGATTTTATGTCACAATTTTTAATGCACAATAAGGAAAATCTGTCTATAGGTTCCTTGTGTTTCACTGATTCCTTTTAAAGTTATGTATGCCTTTTGCAAGTGCTTTCATTTCAGAAACAAGATTTTCTTTGGAAACTGATGTATTTCTAAA
>PYHW01010813.1:1964536-1992394 GCA_013186435.1 Turdus rufiventris | reverse complement strand
CAGTGTACAAATTTGGCAAAGACATTAAATTCAAGTATATAATGAATGTGCAACTTACTATTTGCAAAGGAACTTTGTCATAAATTTGTGTTGAGATAGCCTTCAAAGATGATTAGGAATTTAATGTAGGTTTGAGGTTATTTTAGTTCAAGGTGATACATTTGAGATAATTTGCTTTATTTCCTTGCAACATGCACTTTTTCTGCAGAACATGCTAATGGTGCTATAATTTTAATTCTGCAGATGTTCAAATTTACCTCTATATAAAGGGCTCAGCAAAAGAAAAATGCGCTTGAATTAAGTTTTATGTGTCATTTAAAAGGTTTTCATGTTATTTCTCAGAACAGGTACAATATTCAGCTCTTTTTCTGTGTTCTGGTTAGTGTGTATATTCATAATTGCTATTGGCATTTTCAGTAATTATTATACTCATTTAAAAAAAAAGCTGCTTAGCATTTAACGTAAAATGGTGGGTTTAAATAACTTTTTGTTTTAGGAGTCCTATATCCTTGCAATGACATTCTTCTTTTTTATTCTCATATGTGACAGAACTATGTTCTTCACAAGGTTATTCTTTCATCTTTTTCTATGTTTCGATTTCTTCAACTTGACATGAGCCTCCTTGCAGAATACCACACAGTGGAAGTGTTAGACTGAGGTTTGACACGTGGCATCACATAATAAGTGTCTTCATGAGCATCAGGCACTTGAAAGCTGTATCCTCCTAGAAATGTTGAGTTTTATCACAAGAACAATTATCTGCAACAGAGCAACTTTGAGGTGGGTACATGACCTGAAGCTTACTCTCCTAAAGATTGCCTTTACTTTGTTTCATCAAAAATCAAGTTTTACAAAAAACGTGACCAGTAGAAAAAAAAGCCAAAATACATAAGTACAAAATTCATGCATGTGAAGAAAAGGAAAAGGAGTATTTCAGCTACAGCTGTTTATACATGTCAGTGAGGTCTACTGAACACTTGTTGTGGTTACAGCTAAGACAAGGTTAATTTCTACAGTAGGTGGGAGCAAGTGTGGCTAAGGCCCAGATGTTATTCTATATCATCTCACATCATTGCCACGGGCAGCAGAAAAGGGAATTCTGACTTCCAAGGAGAAGGGGATCCTTCCAGTCAAGCAAGCGTGGTGGACAGAACAGTGGGGTAACGCTGGTTTGGGTGGTATGGCAGCAGCTGGGTCAAGCACCACACTCTCTATTCCATACAATTTTATTATTAATATTGTTGCTGTTTATCTTCTTATCTCAATGTCTCCAGTAAATTGTTTTATCACAGCCTGTGATGTCTGTCTTTTGTGCCTCCAATTCTGCTCTCCAATGCACTGCAGCAGGGAGGGGAAGGGAAAGGGAAGGTGGGGAGCGAACAGCATGATTTGGAAAGTCTCACTGGGAGTACTGAATCGGGGAAAACATTCCTAAGCCACAACAAATGTAAAAGTTAGAAAGACATTTCTGAATTGCATTTAGGAAGCCAGAAGGCAAAGATTTAATTAAAATAACTTCTATTTCACCATCATATTTCAGTATGGAAAGTCTTTAAATTAATAGTATTCAAATATTTTTTTGTTTCAAATGTCTACTGAGTTCTCATGTCTCATCTTTAATCAGCACAGACTTCAGTCTATCTGCTAGGTAGAGTTATAGCATAAGACAGAATGAAACATACAATATCAGAAAAAAGATTTATTACTATGATCCCAGAGAAGGTGTAATTTGCATATGAAAGGAAAAAATAAGGCAAATTTAATGTTACTCACTGTTTGTTTTCTTTTTGAATACCCAGGAAGAGTGGATTTTCAAAATATCTTTACCATTTATGTTGGTTGTAATCTGACTGTAAATAGTAAGGTAGCTCAGACAAAGAAGACTAAACAGGCATGTTACTTGAGTAAGAAAAGAACAATTTTTAAACTGTAATATCACCCTTCAAGGGTATCTTTGTTTATGTGAAAGACTTAAATCTACTCAATGTGTAATAAAAAAATTAATATAGAAGTGGAAAACATGCTTGAAGGCCATAGGAAGAATCACAATGAAGAAAATGTAGATCAGGAAGTGCGCCAGGTATGGCCATTTAAATTCAACTGAAAAGGAAGGTATTATGTATTTTCTCATAACAGTGTAGAACTTCCTACACGTTCCATCTGATGAAATTAAAAGCAAACATATACACAAGAAATAACAGTCAGCTACGCAAACCAAGATTTTTTTGGCTTAATTCAAGCCTCAGTTTAACCCAAGGAATATTTGTCCCATCAGGGGATAATGGTGACACCTGCAATGGTGTTCTATGAATAGCAATATTTTGTCTTTCAAAAAGATTTCTAATTTTACTGCAAAAAGTTTCTTGCTGTTCTAAAATAAAAGAAAATTTCTCCTCCATTTCAAGAACCAAATCACTATGTCCACTTACCTTGAAAGTTGTCAGTTAAGAAAAAGTTGTGGCTTCCCAGCGAGAAATATGTAAAGGAGCGCATAAAATGACTCTGTACATGAACAGACACCATACTTGCTCCCTTTGCTATAAAGAAATATTCCTGGACATCTCCATGTGACTCTACTTGTATATCAAAACCAGATAGACAGAGGAAGAGACTTTTTCCATATATTAGAGAATTTTAGCCTCAGTATAATACTCCGGAAGAAACAAATTCCATTAAAAGAAAAATGTGTAGCATACAGCCTTACTTTTGAGAATGATTGTTTCTGCAGAACTAATTTTCTGCTTATTGTCAATCCCGAGAAGAAGGAAAGATAAAACATCTTGTGAATAACTAGAAAATTATGTATAGGTATATCTTACAACACTGATCTTAATAACTGATTCACTGAGGTACCAGATCGCTAAAGAAACTTGAGCAAAGGTCAAAAAAAAGATAATTAGGCAGGAGAGTATTGGCAAAAATATGTTCCAGCCTCAAATAGTGCAGAATCAGGCCAGGCTGGAGAGTGAACAGGAGTCTGACATATAAAGAAAAGGCTACCCTGAAACAAAAGACTTTCAACTTTACAGGTCAGAGTTTAGGGAAAAAAAAAAAAAAAAAAAAAAGAAATCTTGGATTTACAGTGATTGCCAACACAGTGTTTTGACAATAGATGGAAGAAATGCAATAGATTCTACAATCTTGCAAGAGTTTTCAAATCCTCAAAGAGTGTGTGAAATAGGGATTATGAAAATAGGTTATGCTTTGAGTGCACTCAGCAAGCATAAGCCAAAGGGACTGTGAATGTACTTATAAATCATTAGGGATTTCCATAGGAATCCTTGCAGAAGGTTAGTAATACAGTGTGCTTAACATCACTCTTGTTGTTTTATAGTGTAAGCTTGCAATATTTCCTTTCATAATTTTAATGTGACTTTTAAGAACGCTGAATCCAATTAAAAAGTGTGTATTTAATGACCTGTCTTTCTGTCATACTAGGCAAAAGAAATAGAAATGTTGTTTAGAAACTCAATAAATCAATAAAGTGAACCAAAATAAAGATAAAAATAAAACTATTAGCACAGTCCAGGAAAGAAATCACACACAAAGACAGTAAAACTGAAATATTTTGTATGACATATGTAAAGAAAAAAGACTGAGGAAGGAGGTGGAAAATTGCTCTTAGAATCTGCATCACCTGTATAGTGACTTAGGGCAAGAGTCATTTCAGTGGGATTTGGTAGAGGTGTAAAATGTAAGATGCAGATGGTAGTTATTCTGCTCTACTTGGCACTGGTGAGGTTTCAGTTGGAATGCTGCTTTTTTGGTCACTGAATTATAAGAAAAAAATGTAGACAAAGCTTGAATCCAGAATATGATGACAGAAATATTTAGAAGCTTTGAAAATTATCCACAAAGCAAACACAAACCCCAAAAACTGCCTTAATTTGATCTTGAAAGGATTGATAAAAAAAACAGGTAACAGCCTTCAGATATTTCAAAGGAAGTATGTCCTTGTCCACAGAGGTTATACAGAGAATAGCATACCTAAATGACAAGGTGTTCTTCCAATATATGTCCAAAAATTATTTCACATGGGCCAAAAATGTTTAGGTCTGTTGATAAGATATTTGATAGGACAATAAAAGAAGTTGTGGTTCCACGTGTCTACCATTATATCTATAAATCAGTTCTAAAGAGAGACTTGAAATTCAAAGTGAGTGAAGGTTCAAAAGGATCAATATCTATCTCCAACAGTGCTCCTCCAGGCTATATCAATACTTCACTTCCATTGCTAGTAAGGCTGAAAAAGTGAACTAATGACTAGAAAGTGATATTGGCATGAAAGTTACTCTGGTCTTATCTGCTGACCTGTGGCAAGACTGTTTTGCTTTTTTTAAATTATAAAAACCAAGAGATTCCTACATAAATTCCAGTGCTACTCACCATCAAATTGCCTTTGAACTTCTCTCTTAGCTTCTAAATTGTAAGTAAAATTCCAAGATTTTGCAAAAGGTTTTCTTAACTATTCATTCTGTGATTCAATACACTAGTGAAAGCAACAGTGAAATATTTGCTTCAGCTTTTGTCTTTAGAGTGCCAATATTTTTCAGCCACAATGTTTGAACGGTTTTAGATGTGTCAAAGCAGTTTCAAAGCTATTTTTTCTTTCAACATGGAGTTGAAGCTTATGAATAAAGCTAATTTTTTTCCAGCTGTATTATAAACCATTGCACTTTTTCTATGCTCTACTAGATCAAGTTTATTAATCCACAAAAAATACCAGAAATGTAAATAACCTGTTAAGTGGGGTTTCACTTTCATATGATGTTTTAATAAAACATTCATATGATAGTTTAAATAAAAGTTCAGGAAAGTGATTTGCCTTTCTGAACACTTCTGAAAAATTGACAAGTATTTTTGATAGCTAATTCTTGTTGGAATGCAAAGCAAACCACCATGTTCACAATCTAGATCATTACAGAGAGTTGAAAATACATGCGACTTCATCTGTCAAGCTCTGATAAGGCCAACTTCTTTTCATGGCCACATTCAAAACACTTTTTATATGAAGATTGTGGTTTTTGGGTTGCCTGTAGATGGATTTGTTTGTGAATACATCAAAGCTTTAAGGAAAAAATTAGTGACCATCTTTTTAATGCAGAAAGACTCCTTTTCACTGACTCCTCCTCATCCATATAATTTTTCCACACAAAAATTATCCACATTGTATATAAATATATTTATATCTGTAGGACAAGAGTGACAAAACAAACAACTTCCAATGGTTCACATGCTGATTCTTATTTAAAATAATGTAGAAAATTATTAGCAGTTAAACCTTTCTAGTGTCATCTAGGTGCAAAGTAAAATAGAGGTTATTTTAACAGTAACTAAAGTCAATGCATTTTTGGACAAGTCTTGAATATATTTCATATTTGCATTATTTACAAGAGCTATTAATTTAGCTTGCTTGAATACAGTTGTTCACCCATTGTAGGAATTTCCCCTTTTCTCCTGCAAGGTAGTTTCTGGTCTCCTGTGCTTTTGTGATTTTTTCCTCCTAATATTCATAATTTGGTGTCTCATACAAAGAGATAATTTGAGCACATCTGTATTCACAGGAGCAGCTGAATGGAAAATTTTATTTCTTGTTTTCATTTTTTTCCAGTTAATTTATGCTTGAAGGAATTTTCTCTATTGACTTTGAAATGAAGGTGCCTTCTTTCAAGGTGGTGTCAAAGATTAAATGGTTTCATTTTTCCATTAGCAAATACTTTGTAACACAGCTCTGAAATTATTGTTCATCAGTTGACACAGTCTAAGTAAAGCCCATTTAAACATAATTTGGTCTACATGAGCTAGTTTTCTTTTAGGGTTCTCATACCATCCATCCTTTTGCTTTTAATGCTAATAGAATTTAAAACATTATTTCAGTTTGGTGGGGGTTTTTTTTCTTCTTTTTCTGAATAGCATTTACAGCTAATAATTAATTGCTAAAAGACAGTAAAAGTGACTTTTTTTCCTTTGCTGTTCCTTTTTTTAGTCACTGGTTCACTGTTAGTCACAAGTTGCACAAGCAGTTTTTGGTAGCTAAGTTAAGCTACTGGACATGACTTAAATTTGACAGCCTTGTTAGCATAAGGGGACATTTATAATTATATATTGGAATACAAGGAATTATATCCACTGCCATTATGCCATTGGTGCCAGACAAATAAAAAATAAATAGCTGAAGGTGTAGAAAGCCATGGCTATGGACTCTTTGGTTCCAAGAATTCCTTAACTGTACCTCTTACATGGAGCAAAATAGTGGTCTTGGCTCAAAGCTGTGGCAACTGTGACAGAAGAAGGAGCTCCTTTTCTCATCATTACTGGAACTGAGCTGCTCCACTGACTTCGTCCTCATTTATACCAGCAGTTGTCTTTTTCTTAAACCAAAATTTAACAACTTTTTGGACATCTCTTCTGAACCACTGAGGCAGATAAAGGGTCATTTTAAAAATTGCAGGAGATATGTACACAAATCTTAGATGTGATTGAACAGAAGTATAGAACACCTTGTAGAATTTCAGATAGTTAATTTTTTATTGATCTTCTACAGATTCATAAGAAATAGCCCATGGATTCTCTTTCTAGATTAGCTAACAAAAATGTGAACACTACAGGACTGTATGAACCATTAAAGTACCCTCCATGTCTACTGTTTTATAACTCTATTTTTAATGTTCCCCTAAGTTAGTTTTACTGGAGAATGTTATAGCAAAAAAAATTATGACTGCACAAAAATAAAAACTAGTTTTACATTATATGATGGGTTTAATATAGTAATGTCTAAGAATAAGCTGTAGATTCACCACATGACTTCAAATAATATGCCATGCAATCTGGGTTTAGACACAAAACCTACAGTAGTATGGACTACTGGAAATCCATGTCAAAATAATAAACGTATATTGAAAACCTCCAGGGTGAAGTAGTAAGGTAGCTAGCTAGTATCATTACCTTGCAGGAAGAGTACCAAAGAATCACTGATTGACAACTACAGATATTTTATTTAACAGACTTCAGAGATCAAGGATACCAGTAATGTGAGTATTGTGTTAGCTGGATTGGAAATTTACAGATGTTTGAAAACACAACTGAAGACAAAGAGAAGTGTTATTATAATGTGGAGTGCCAGAAACTTTCACACACAAGATTTACAGTCAGTATGAGGCACTATATCAGTATTGCCATATGAAGCTGCCCAGCTGCCTTATGAAATGGCTACTAAAAAAAGCACAAAATGAGAAACAGAGAGTGCTGAGTGGCTGTATTGTGTGCCTCTAATTTTTCTCGGGCTTTATCTTTCTTTCCCTTTTATTATTATGATATTGTTAAACTGTTCTTATCTCAATCTTTGAGTTTCACTTTCCCCCCCACCCCGCAGCCCCTATTTTCCATCCTGGACCACCAGGGTGGGGAATAAGCAAGCAAGGCAGCTGCATGGTACTTACTTGCCAGTTGGGGTTAAGCCACAACAGTGCTTCAGTTTCCAAGAAGCAGGAAAAATAAAAGTCTCCGGGTAATGGTAATATCACATCTGTTGCCATATATTCTTATAGCAATCCATAAAAATAATACACTTTGCATTATGCAAGTGGCTGTTATTCCCCAATATAGCAGAAATCCATTATATATTTCTATGATTAATATATATTACACAAATCATAGCTACACAATCAATTATAGAGTTTCTCCCATAAAAGAAACTCTTACATGGGATTAACACTTTCTTCTGCACTTCTAACACATAGATTAGCAAAATATTGTTTGAAAAATAATTACTATTTGTAATTTATAATTTTTGAAAAATATTACTATTGTAGAAAATTAGCTCTGATTTCTTAGAGCTTCTCAGTACAAAAAAACATTTGAACAGTTTTACTATACGTACATATATATAAATATACCTGACAAAACTAAGTGTGTGTATATATATTATTCATGTGTACCTCATCTATCAATTTTTATAGCATAGTTTGTAATTTTTTTAATTTGTCAGTTTAATAATAAAAAATAAGGGAATTAAATTATTTCTATCTGAAATTTCTAACTTTCTTCTCTATGCCATGCAATGTACGGCCATCTATTCCACTATGCCTGTGGCACCCAGAATATTTTCCATTCACTGCAAAATATCCATCCTTATGATTTTTAATATAAATCAAACACTAGCAAAAGTTGAAATCTATCAACTTCTAAGATAGTTATACTTGCATGGTGGAAACTTAGAGAATTCTTACTCATTTCAGTAGTTTAAGAAACATCATGTATATACCGTAGAGAGCAATAGGTATGTCCCATCTCTAAGAAGGAGTCACAGTGAAGAAAGGGTCTTAAATTTCATCGGTTAGGACATTTGAGGAGTAAGGAAGAAGAGGGAATGGCAGGAAGGTGGAATTTTGCCACTGGTTAACCAAAACACAATGGAATTTTTATTTTTTTTTAGGACTCATCCCTTATCCTTTCAAGTCTGTGCTCTGCTATCCTTCATACTGTGTTCTGCTTCTCAAGGCCTCTGGTATCATGCAAGGCATATATTTCTCTGGGCTGTATCAATATTTTACAGTCATAAATATCCATTTCTATATAGAATAACCACTTTATCTTTACAAAACCATAAAAAGAGAGATAAAAGTAAAATAAATTAACTGTGGACCTTGTCAATTAGATAAATTGCTTTCACAGAGAAGTCAAGTAAAACAAAGCTACAGGCAGGTCAAGAAGTGCTCAGACAGAACAAGTCTGACAAGTCTCAGTCTGAGTCTCTGAAATACCGGTGAAAAGTTTATAGTCCGTTTCTAGGAATGACAATATGGCCCTGGATTCTGAAACACAGAATTTTGTTCTACTCTCTGCTTGTTTATTTCTGTTTCTACCCATTTGCCAAGTCTGTTTTATCTGATCCTTTTTCCTCATGAATCATACATTGAGTAGGGGTAGCAATTTGCAGAAAGAATGTCACAGTGTATAAATATTTGTTTTTATCAACAAAGCTTATGGGTGTAACAATGTCAATCCAACATTCATTATGTTTGGTAGCACACTTTGAAAGCTATGTGCCATATGTTCCCTTCCATTAAAAGACAAGGAAATTCCACTAATCCAATGCAAATCAGAGCAGGGTATAATCATAGCAGCCTGCAAAAGGAAGCAAGTGACACCAGGTGAGAAGTGATTGCCATGAATATGTTGTAACCGTACCAGTATTCATCCCATGATAATAGCTCCTCGTGCATTGTCTAAAAAAGAAAATATGAATAGCTGGAGAAGGAAAAAGGCATAAAATAACACTCAGGGGGGCAAAGTCTTTTATGCTAGTTTTACTGCCAGTATTGGAAATACCAGGAAGGGTAGAAATTCAGAGATTTGCTCAAAGGTTAAGCGCACAATACAGGAAATTATTCTGTTTATTTCCTCACAACTAATTTCTTGACTACGTTTCCTGCTATGAGGTCCTTCTGCTGTAGATCTACTACAGTGGGTTTCCAAGATAATTCACCACAGCAGTTCTTAGTCTGCACTGAAATTATATAAAACTTCAATTTGACTTTGAAGCACAGAAATTTACATGTGCTTTCACAGAAATTTTCTTGAAACAAATAAAATACATTTTACCTGTAATTAACCACTTTATTAGAAGTTTGAAGTGCTAACTTAATAAACTAGATACTCAGAGGGTATTTTCTAATATACAATTTTAGTATATGTACTTTAGTTTCATTTCTATCTTATATTGTTTTTTTGGCCATTGAGAAGGTCATTCCTCTCTATCATGTTTTCCATTTCCATTCTGCAGCCATGCTTTACCTCACTTTTGTCTTATCTAGATTCAACAAATGAAATTCTTCCTTTCATTTATCAATCCAAGGTTTTTTCCATACTGCCTACACTACTGTAGGCTATTGTTTTTTGTTACTGCATTTATAATATCTCAAATTAAATAGCATTCTAGAAAAAGTATCATTTACACTTTAAACAATAAAATAATATATTCCTGATATCTTATATAAGATTTCTCCAGGATATTTCATATTATGAAGAATATCTGTAGTTTCACAGGAAAACCTGCTCAGTTGATACGGTTTAAATCAAATTTACGGATCTGCCTGTTCCTATGTGCTGAAAGACAAGATGATGGGGAAGCAGGCCAGCCTGGCTGAACAGAGATTTAACTGGAATTCAGGTTAAGAAATAGGAGAGTTTATGGCTTATGAAAGAAGAGTAGGATGACTCAGGAGATCTCAGGAGGGCTTACAAGGTAGTGCAAATAACCTTAAAAGGGTAAAAACCCAAATAGAATTTAATCTGGGCACTGCTATAAAAGATAATAAAAACGTTACTCTAATTAGATTCACAACAAAAAGGGGGGCTCAGGACAATCTCCATTCTTTATGGAATGGGGGAGGTAATGTGGCAGATGAAAATGCAGAGATACTCCATGCCTTCTTTGCCTCAATCTTTAATATTAAGACTAGTTGTCATCAAGGTACCCAGCACTATGAGCTGTAAGACAGGGATGGAGTCCCCATTATCGAGGAGGAAATGGTAGGTGACACCACTTAGACATGCACAAGTCCATAGGGCCAGATGGGATGCAGCAAGGCTACTAAGGAGCTGGGGCACATGCTCAGAGCCATTTCCAGAGTCCAGAAGGAGTACAAAGGGAATTACAGACCTATCAGCATCATCCTCAGTGTGGGGAAGGTCATGGAGCAGAAAAACCCCTGAATGCCACCACATAACACACACAGGTAAACCAGGGCATTGGTCCCAGCCAGCATGGGTTTATGAAATGCAGGCTCTCTTTGATCAACCCGTCTGCTTCCGTGACAAAGTGACCCACTCAGCAGACAAGGGAAAGTCTGTGAATATTGTCTGCCTGGACTTTGGCAATGCCTTTGACACTGTTTCCCATAGAATTCTCCGAGAGAAACTAGCTGTTTGTGGCTTGGATGGGTGCACAGGCTTAAAAATTATTTGGATGTCCCAAGTGAGTGGTAGTGAATGGAGTTAAATCCAGTTGGTGGCCAGTTGTTAGTGGTGTTCCGCATGGATCAGTACTGGGTCCAGCCTAATATATTTATGATATGGATGAGGGGATTGAATATACCCTCAGATAGCACCAAATTGGGTAGAATTGTTGATCTGCTGGACGGTCAGAAGTTCTACAGAGGGATCTAGACAGGCTGGATCAGTGGGCTGAGGCCAAGTGTGCGAGCTTCAATACAGCAAAATGCCAATCCTGCACTTTGGTCACAAAAACCCCAGGCATGTCCACAGGCAGAGTGATTGGAAAGCTGATCATTGGAGAAGGACCTGGGGGTGTTGGCTGTCAGAGGGCTGAACCTGAGCAGAGGCTATGAAGACCCAGATAGACTCTGACAGCACCAAACCATGTTCTTAATGCTCCTCAGCTTTTCATCCTCACTCAACACTACTAAACATTTTTCTGGTTCTGATCAGTTTCTTTTTGAATTTTCTTAGTTAATTCCTTCAATATTTATAAAGTTGCCCAATAACCCCTTGTTAGTGTATCCTTATGTCATAGTTTACAACTTCTTTTTTAGCATATTCACTTTTGGCAAACACCATAAGAACAGAATGCTTTGGCTGCAGTATACAAACGCAATCTGTAGATTCTCATTGTCTTTATCTATTGTTTCCCAGGCTGTTTTACCAAGAAGGGAGGTTGTGCCAGCAGCATGAACAGCATGACCTGCTGTTCCATAGGTAGCTTATGGAATTTTCAGGCCTGTTTTTCTCTAGTTCATGCTCTTAATTCAATTTTTCTTGAAATATTGCTCTTTTTAGTATTGGTATTATTTTTGGTTTTAATTTTAAGCTAGACTTTTAGTTTGTCAAGGTCATTGTGCATTTTCATCCTGCCCTGCTTCTTGCCCTATTATATGAAGTGACACAGCTAGCTTAGTGTCATCCACAAATTTTACACAAATTTTACACAGAGGCTCCAAAGTACCCTCTCTGAAATTCCCAACTCAATCAGGAAATGTTGAAAAAGAAACAATTTTTAAACCAAAAGTATATCATTCTCCTATCAGCTTTACTTCTAGCTCTTATTTTTATAGTTTCAGGCAATTAGCAGATAATTTTCTAACCAGTTTCTTTATTTGCATCTGTGCAGTTTTTCACAGAACTCTTTAATACATTAATTTGCTTTACTGTTATTTTTGCAAACAATGCATAAAAGTATTTTTACTGAAATAACTGGCTGATCATAAAGTGCATATTTTGTTTGGCCTCTAACTGTACCAGTGCAGGAATTAGAACAGCCTTTTTTGACTAGCAGAAGATCTCATTACTTCTCTAATATTTTTCCATTAATCAGTATGTGCAATTGATGCTGATATGAAAGTAGAGATTGAGCCTCAATTAAAGGCTCTTGCTAAGAAATATTGGAAGAGTTTAATTATTTTAATTTAGGTTCCCTGAATAATAAAATCTCTCCAGATCATATTTCTCTTAAAAATTTTAAACTCTGAGAAATGAACCTGCTGTAATTTTTAGTCCTAATTAGTAGTTGGGGGATATTTTAGTGTGCTCCTGGCTCAGATACATTTTTTTAAGTTATAAAATGGAATTAATTTTTCTTGTTTGCTTATATGTATGTAGAAAGCTACAAAATATTTGAGTAAATATAAAAGGGTCACTGATTCTATAAAATTAGCATCAGTATTGTGTTATCATTCAAATCACCATTTGTTATTCTGATGTTCAAATGCCATAATAAGAAAGGAACTGAAGAATAAATTGAAGCTTTTGCTAATCATCTATAATCTGCATTATGAACTAGATACAGATCTTCTTAATGTTTTTTAAAATAAGACTTTTCAAACATACATAAATTAAAAAAATAACTTATAATAGATTTCACTTATAGTTAAATGCAGTATAAGGAAAAAAATAGATGAAGACATAGCCAATCACCTAAAACTAGAAAAATCATAGTCCAAGGCTGAGACAGCAATTTTCTGAATCAAACTAAATACGGATTTATATAGTCATACCTTCATATCTATATATATTTGTTTCAGTGAATTATGGATACAGTTACTATTCATATAATAATATATATAATAGAGTATATAAGGCTAGTTTTACAAAAAAATGCTGTCTATAATTTAATATTTAGGTTTATCTACCTTTGCAATCACATTGTGTTAATGTCTATTTTTATATACTTTATAATTATTTCTTTGCAAAGCTTTCCTTCTTAAATATCAGGTAGAGTGTTGAGCAGAATAACAGAAAAGAAGAAAAGTAAACCAAGTTTACATCAGAAGTCCTGTAAGAACAAGAGGTGAAGGATAATTTATTATATCCCATGAATTATTCTAGATTAGTAGTAAAAATTTGCAATGAAATTTTCCATTCAAAGCATTTATTACCTGTGATTTTGAGAAACCAGATGATGTAGAAAAACTTTTCTTTTTCAGTTTAACTTAGTTTCTTATTTATTCTGATATTCTAAGTCTCATTGTTAGCTATTCAATCTCCAAAATACTTCAACCTGTAAAATGATTGTGTTTTAAATTGTGACTTGCACATCTCCTTCATATTGTTAATTTGTTCCAATTATTAAACTCTGCTTATCTCAATGCACAAGTTATATTTTTTATTCTCTTCCCAATCCCACCAGGATGCTAGGTAAGTGAACAAGAAGCTGCATGCTGCTTAGTTGCCATCTGAGCCTAAACCACAACAGGAACCTACTTTCTAAAGTACTCAAATCAGTTAACTCACACTTTCTTTTGATATTTCCCATTCATTTGGAAAAGGATTTATCACCTTTTCCCATTCAACACATTTTACTTTTGGACTGTAAAAAAGGTAACCTCTACCATTTTTTGTCTTCAACTAACCATGCACTCCAAATTGCTTAACATTTTCTCCTTGTAGTATTTCTTGCATAAGAAAAATTAGGTTTATTGGAAAGTAATTATTTTCAAGAATAACATTGTTTCAGGGAGTTACATGAGGAGGTGCAGAAACATCTTAAGTTTGGGAATGTGGTTTAGGCCATGCTACAACAAAATAAGTCTATCTTGTTTTGTAAATAAACCTAAAGCATTAAAAAAAAAAAAGTAATTTCATGACTATAATGCACTCCAGCTTATAAGGTGCACCTCCGGGAGTCAGCAAAATTCGCAACTTTGTACATCATATAAGACGCACTGGACTATAAGGCGCACTCTTTTTTGCAACGAAGATCCGTGCCATGCGCAACAAAGTAACGAATTAGTAATGGAATCGCACGATCGTGGAGTTTACTGGCAGGTGTTCAATTTGCAAACATTTTTTACAGATTGGTGTAGACTTTAAACGCAGCCCCATGCGCGGGCCCCAGCATTCCCGCCCGTCCCCAGCTGGTGAGGTGGGGCTTGGGGTGGCTGCAGCTTGTGGCTGCCATGGCTCAGGGCGGCCACAGCTCACATCTCAGTGTTGCTGTGGTTCAGGGTGGCTCAGGGCCACCACGGCTTCAGGGGCGGCATGGGGCTGCCCGCGGCTCAGGGCAGCTCGGGGCTGCCTGGTCCCTCCCTCCCCGCGTGGCTCCTGCTGGCTGGGGGCTGCCCAGTCCTGCCCAGCCCATGCAGCTCCTGCTAGCCGGGGGCTGCCTGGTCCTGCCCCCCTCTCAGCTCGGCACTCCCGTAGCGCTGCTCCCCCTGTGACTAGGCTCACGGATCACACTTCTGGGTAGGCAATTTTTGCAACTTTGTACATTATATAAAGAGCACTGGACTATAAGGCGCACTTCCGGGTTCGGACCAAAATTTTAGTCAAAAGGGTGCGTTTTATAGTCGTGAAATTACTGTAGGTACCTCAAAAGACAAATGGCGCTTGCAATTTAATATTGGAGCTGTGTTAAGAACATCAGACTGATATAAAGATCATTGTTTTGAAAGTGCCTCTTACTGTTTTGTAAATGAGAACTAAAAATTCCATTCTGCTTTCAAAATGAAGAGTTTTTCCTAAACTTGGTGAGCTGAGATGTGAGCGTGTCACTTGCCTTGGCAAGAATACTAGTGGAAATGCTGTTTGAAAGGGAAGAGGAAATCAGTGACAGAGAAAGTGTTGAAATTTATCAGAACTTTGACTGAGAGGGTAAACTTTTGAAGACCTTTATTAAGCGCATTATTTTCACTTATTCCAGATTATGTTGTCCTCATCAAACTTACTTTTATTGTAAATAGATAATTTTCTTTTTTCAGAGGAAGCTGGAAAAGTTCTTCAAACTTTCTCCCTTTCCCTTAATTTGGTTTTGCATATGCTTAAAAGATAGCATATGCAGCAGAAAGCAAGAAACTTAAGAAACATCAGGGAACAGCCATGGTTTTTGTTTCAGTGAGAAATGTCGTGAATATTTTCTTGTTTTTTTCATGTTGAAATACATACTAAATCATTAATTGTACATTCTTGTTTCTTTATGGTAAATTAACCAATGGTGTAACAGGCTGCAATTGCACTATGTATTTGCAACATGTACCAAATTTTTCTAAATCAAGAATTAGATTAAGAATAATAAACTGAGATGTAGATCATTGCAAAGAGATAAACTGTGGGACCTCAACCTCTGATTACCCATTTACCTTATAAAATAATGTTTAAAAATTGGCTGAATATATCTATCTGAAACAAAATTTCTAGCATGTGTGAGAAAGAGGGTGAAGGAAAGAATAAAATTAATTATTAAATGTGTGTTTTGAAAATTAGCCCTAAGTTTAGTATAGAGCAGGTTTTGGCTTAACCTCCCAATCATGTTGGCTATTACTGCAATAGCCTTTAAATTATAACAATTGATTGCCAGTCAAACATTTTCAGTGGTTAATTGCTTGGGATTTGGTTTGGATTTTTTTGTTTAATCTCAGGAAGAAACAGATTAATCAACATCTGGTCATATTAGCCTTTTTTTTTTTTTTTTGTGAACAGTTTATGTTGGACTGATAAATCTCATATGAATAAGCATAATGAAAACAAGGGATTTTTCAGATAGGTTTCACATTAGATATTTTGGACCATGTTGAATGTTAACTAATTTTATGTCTCACCATAGTATGTTGGTAGGAATTGAGTGACCTATGGTTGAATTTTTTTAAATTGTTCCTTGAGCTTCAGACACTGTTCTGTCAGGTGAGTATAATTTCTATTCTTTTTCTAGAACCTTGGCGACACTTAGTAAATGTTAGGCATCTGGAGTGGAAGTAGAAAAAAAAATAGTGCAAAAATTACCACAAATAATTGGGTAAAGTCAGCATGCCACTGTAGAATAATCTCCCAGAAGGAGCACCCTAAGAAAAATTATCTCAGGAAAATTTTCCTGCTTCCACTCATACACCTGAAAATTCAGTTCCTTGGCATCCTAAAAAGCTTGAAGTACTGCTTAATAGTTTTTGTTCTTCACCTCTCTTCACTCATTCCTTTCCAACTGCTCCAAAGCGTATGACGTGGCTTGCAGTGCCCTTGTGACAATTCATGCTAAATTCCAAAATTTACATATCTGTTCATAAGTAATCAATGAGGTGCTTTTCTCCTATTCACCTGTCTGTCCACTACATCACATATGTGATTGTATATTTTCCTTTTATGCACACAAATTAATAAATAGTCATTTATTAAGACTGATAATTGAGGTTTCATATTGGATGTGTAGATTTAACAGATTAAATTATTGCACACTCATGGGAGAAGATAATTTAGAGGTCTTTAGGTTCCCCTTTAGTCTGTCTCCCATTTCTTTATTATTGAGCTTGAACTTTTTGAGGAATGGAAGTGAGGCGGTGTCTGTCACTACTCAACAGCCCTGCTGCTGCTCTATTTTAGAAGTCCTGCTCTATTTTAGCAGTCCTTCAGTCCACCCAGTTCTGGTTTTGTCCTGCATTACAGAGAGGACTACCCTCTTCCAAATCACATTTGGGCTGCGTTAGGTCTTGAAGACATTTTCTTAGCACAGGTGCATACCCAGAAATATTTTAATCTTAAAAGCTTTCCCTTTTAAAGAATGAAAACTGGATAGATTGGCGGTTTGCTTGAAAGAACTCCCAGACTGACTAGGGAGAATAACCCAGAAAATAAAACTTTGAGCAAAATAGAAAGAAGTCCATGACCGATATCCACTGTCAGCAAATGGTAGTAGAAAGGAAAATGTTTCAGTTGGAATTCAGATCACTTAGTGCTGTCTATGTCAAAACCAATTATTTGAACTTTATTCTGTACCTGGCACAAATGGTTTCACAACAATATAATGTACTAATGTGCCAAACAAATGTCCACTTTTAAGGCTAGTAGCGCAGCAAGTATAACTGCAGTTACCTAATGGATGCCTTGGTGTACATATGCTTTCTATCCAAAATTTATATGATGATACACTTAGGCACCACCATTAGCATACAGCAATTCATTGTACAGTATCACAATCATAAAGAGAGAACTGAAAATAAAAAAATACCTGTCTTATCAAAGTACTGTTATAGAGAATGGATGTAGAAGGTTCTGGTTATTAGAGATCTTTGCCATTACAATGAATTTGTAAAAGGATGTGTAAGAGTGTTTTCTTAATCTGTCAGCACATTTTTAGACTTAATGGCAATAAGTAAAATAATTTATCCTGCGAATAAATAAATCTAAAATTATAAATTTTCTGTCAGGCAATAGGAAGATGACTAGCATCTTCATATCTTTTAATTATACTATCCTCTCATTCTGAACTTTATTAAAAGTCTATTGCAAAAACAATCCTTCACAGACACGCAAGACCAGCAAGAACTATAGAAGTGAACCACAAATATTTGATAAAGATGTAGAATGGCAGAAATATACTTATCATTTATTAAGATATATTTTTTTCCTATATTTCCAACAGCTTGCTATTCTTCTCCCTATATTTTCTTTGATCTTTGTGTTCATGAGTATAAAATAAGTAATCTTAAAGCCACGAAACTTAAATGTCTAGTAATTCAAACACAGACTTAAATAAGAGGTGTTTTTAAAGACTCTCTTGGGAGAAAATTTTAGTTACTATTAGCAAGCACTCAAAAAAATTTAGACACAAAATATCATATATCTTTCATGCTGAACTCAAATTAAATAAAAGCACTGTTTGGTACATTGATTTAAGCATCTAATTCAATTATAGCTCAGAGTAAAAGAGACAACAGAAGACAATAAGAAGTGTAACAGATGTTAAAGAAAAAAAGATTTTAAAATATACGGTGTGCTTGTTTCATCTGTGGTAGAATTAATTTTGTTTGCAGTGTCTGGTATATGGCTGTGTTTTGGATTTTTGCTGAACACAGGGTTGATAACATAGAGATGTGTTTGTTCTTGCTGAGCTGGGCTTACACAGAGCCAAGGCCTTTTTTGCTCTTTGTACTGCCCTGCTGTCAAGAATTGGGGGTGCATGGGAGGCTGGGAGGAGACACAGCCAGGACAGGTGCCCCAAACTGACCCAAGAGATATTCCAGACCATGTGAGATCATGCTCACTGCATAAAGTGGGGGGAAGAAAGAAGAAGGTGAGGACATTTTTTGTTTGTCTGCCCAAGTCACTGTTATCTGGAACAGCGCCCAGGGATGATTGAGCACCTGACTGCCATAGGAAGCAGTGAATTAATTTCTTGTTTTGCTTTGCTTGTGTGTGTATGGTTTCTGCTTTCACTATTAAACTATCTTTATCTCAACCCACAAGTTCTTTATCTTTCAACCTTTTGATTTTCCCCCTAATCTCACTGGTGAGGGACTGAGCAAGCAGCTCTGTGGGGCTCAGCTGCTGACTGGGGTTAAACCATGACATATCGGAACTGAAAAGATGCATGTTATGAATTTCTATGGTAATTCATGAATAGAGGAAGTAGAAGGGCAAATACTAGTTTGAATCTGATTGCGTGGCAAGACAGGAGCTAGCAATTTTCCAGTACATGCTTCTGCTGCAGGAATGTAGCATGGATAAAATTGCAAGCAGATAAAAAGAGACATCAATAGCACTTGAGGATAGAGAAGCTAGAGACATTGTATCAACAAATTCGCATGGATCTTCCATGGTGGGTAACAGCACTATAAGCAAAGCATTAAGATGTGTTATACATTTAGGAACATTATATACTAGGAACAAATTTTATGATTACTGTTATTGTTATTAAACAAAAATATAAAACTGGAATTGAGACAGAGATATTCAGCAGTCTGATAGGACTTCCTTTGAAGAAAGGGTATGGTCATTTCTATTCTTAAGGTTTTTTGGATTAGATACAGAGCAAAGTGTGAATACAGATGGCCAGTCTCAAACAGAATGCACATAAAACTATATCAGCACCACAAAAAATTACAGAGAGTAGATGATACAATTGGAGCTGTTTTCTACCAGCTTTATGTCTCTCTTGGTGAAACAACTGCCAAGACAGAAAACCCCATAGGTGTGAGAAGTCACAGTGGAACAGCATTGTGAGGGAGAGGAAAATCAAGTACAGTAATTTCATGACCATAAGGCGCACTGGACTATAAGGCACACCTCCAGGAGTCGGCAAATTTCGCAACTTTGTACATTATATAAGGCACACTGGACTGTAAGGCACACTTTTTTTTGCTGCAAAGATCCATGCCGCGCACAACAAAGTAACTAATTAGTAATGGAATCCCGTGATCGTGGAGTTTACTTGCAGGTGGTCAATTTGCAAACATTTTTCACAGATTGGAGTAGTTTTTAAATACATCCCCAGGCGCCCTCCCCATGCTAAAAAATTTGATTTAGAGAAATCAGCAGGGAAAGTGGTGTACATAAGAGCAGTTAAAGAAGTAATGGGAATAGGAATCAATTGGAGGGATTTTTTTTTAAGCAATTTATATAGTTGGGAAAAATGGACACATTTCTGCCATATAAAATTAAAATATAGATACTCGCCACAAAACTTTTCTTTCAGAGAATATCGTAGAAAATTACAATGCTTCGGGTTGGAAGGGACCTTAAGAATCATATAGTTCTAATCTCCCTGACATTATTCACTAGACCAAGTTGCTCAGATATGTGGAAATTTAGTTCATCACTTGGTTTTGATATAAGAATAGATGATACGGAACATCTCAAACTTGTTTGTAATGTGCCATAACATTTTCTTTATGCACACTTGAACACAGAGGTATAATAGAGCCATTTGAAATACTCTTGTGACACACACGGATAAATTAGAATTGCAGTGGTTCTCCTAGTCAATACACCTTATGACAAAAACATTGCTCATGGTGCATTGCTCTGTATTTAAGAATGTATTAGAGAAAAAAGGAACAAGAAATATATACCTGAATCATAAATAGCTCATAATTGATTAAAAATATTTACTAGGACTATCTTTTATATATATGCATTAGGTGAGCTTGTAGTAGAAAGGGTTGTGGCCTCAGCACTACCTGCTGCTGTTAGCCTATAGTAATATAGGCAATGAAACATTAGGACATTTTTATGAAATGCCTATGAGGAGCAACTCTTGAAGAGTTTCATCTTTCATGATCTTTCCCTTACAGGGTCAAGGTACAGGTGACTATCAGCAACAGAATAAGTCATAGGAATATTTTTAAATATTATATTTTGAATACTTATTTCTAGAAATAAATCAGATCATTATTTTGGTCTATTTGTATTATATGGCATTTTTAAAATTCAGGCTATGCTCAATTATAACCTGTAGCAATTCTCAGTAAACAGTGTAATGAAAGAATATAGATATGGTATTTGCTTTAAGACTCATGAAAATATATGTTTAAAATATTTTCACTAGTCTGCCTCAATATGTTTTGCAAAAATAATTTTAAAATGGAATTTCTATTCTTTATTTTCCCCAAATTTTAGGCTTTTTAGTTGTCTTTAAATTCTACATAATTAATATGGTAACTCCAGTATCATTTCTCCGTTGATATTTTGGATATTTTGGATTAAAACTTAGATCCTAAACTGGAAAATCCTAGTTCAGTAGGAAATATTTCCTATGTTAATAAAAGAACCCTCCAAACAACCTCAAAAACACTTAAGCAGGGCTGTCTTACATTTATTTAAAAGTGAATTAAAGTTTCATCTCTATTTACTCAGAAAATTTGGCGAAAATGGCTACAGTTATAAACGCAGTTACTTAGGCAAAGGTATTGAGCGCACCCTCATTAGGTTTGCAGACAACTCCAAACTGAGGGTACAGCTGACTCACCTGAAGGAGGGGATGCCATCCAGAGAAATCTGGACAAGCTCAAGAATCAGGCCCATGTAAATCTCGTGCAACTCAACAAGACCAAACACAAGGTGCTGCATCTCAGTCAGGACAGCCTCTGGTACCAAAGCAGACTGAGGGATGAACAGATAAAGAGCAGCCCTGTCGAGAGGACTTGGGGTCACAGGTGGGTGAGAGGCTGGACATGACCTGGCCATGTGCACTCACAGCCCAGAAAGCCAAACTCACTCTGGGCTGCATCAGAGGCAGCAGCAGGCAGAGGAAGGGAATTCTGCCTCTCTGCTCCACTCTGCCGGGACCTCACTGCAGTAACTGCATCCAGCTCTGGGGTCCTCAGCGCAGGAAGGAGATGCACATGCTGGAGTAAGTCCACAAAGCTGATCAGAGGGACAGAACACCTCTTCTATAAAGACAGGCGGAGAAAGCTGGGGTTGTGCAGCATGAAGAAGGCCTTATAGCAGCCTTTCAGTACCTAAAGAGGGTCTACAAGAAAGCTGGGGAGGGCTTTTGACTAAGGCAAGTTATAGGAGGATATGGAATAATGGCTTTAAACTGAAAGAGAGTAGGTTCGGATTCAGATGTTTTCTGTGAGGGTGGTGGGACACTAGAAATGGTTACCCAGAAAAGTTGAGGATTCTCTATCCCTGAAGGCTGTGCTCTACGACACAATGTAACTCACATTGAGTGCAAAACTTTTCTCTTTTGTTTTGCTAACCATAAAACCTACACCAACCATGAAATCAAAACTTGTATTTCATGTACAATGTATTTCAATGACATAAAAATTGTGGAATTTTACCAGTTATATATCTGAATTCAAAATAAGATAGTTTATTTTCATTTTATTTAAATAATGTTAATTCTCTTTTGTATTTAAGAGGCCCAGCAGAAAATTTCTCCTTTTTATATAATGCAGAGAGAAAACAAAATATAATGATCTTGTTTGATATTATTATGGATGGATCTGTATAACTACAGGTTTAAAATCTGTCAGTCCTGCACTAATGAGACAAAAGACTGCTTGCAATTAAATGCTTTTAAAAGCAAAATGAATGCTGCAGTGGTCTTTTAGCTCTAATTGTATTGTGCTGACATTTGGTGTAATTATATGCAGTTGAGTATAATTTTCATGCCACTCTAAGAAATTGTGGAGTAAATTGAGGTAGCTATCTGTTTTCAGATGAGTTTGATCACTTTATTTTACCCCAGTCTCCGAATTTAGTTAGAGAGGTCTGAAACCCCCAATTTATCATAATCTGCTTCGTTTGTTCAGTCCCCATGCGGCAATTCCAATTAGAATTTTATCAAAGTCCTCCTTATAGCAATAATGATAATCCTTTAGCATCTATCTGGATTAGGTCTCTGTTTTATTCTACTAATGAATACTCTAGAGGGGTCTAGGCAATTTTACAGAACAAATTAACCTTAGAGCATAGCCATTTAAAGTGTTCATTATACTGGACACCTGCAAAGTGTACTGGGCTTAAATGCAATTTAATAGACCCTTCTAGACCTGTTTTAAAGTATCCTGAAGAGAGTATGAATAAGATGATATTTAAATTATGATGTTAAAATGTTATTTTGTTTTTTCTAGCCTTTTCAATAAATATCAGATGCCCTATATATGAAATACTACTTTTGGAATACATCAAATATCATCATGTAATTGCAGCCCTTGAAATCTAAAATGAAAAGTTTCAAAACACTGAAATCTGAGATGAATGCCTCTTCAATTCCACCTTTGTGTATAGCATGCTCAAAAATGAATGTCCTATATGTGATACATTTTGTTTCTGATTCAAATACTCCTATTATTGCAAAAATACATGAACTGTAATTCTTAAACAGGCTATAATGGAAAGAGATAGGGGAAGAGAGGGCAAGAGAGCAGAGAGGAGTGAAAAAGTAATTGGTATTCTGTTTTCAACTGTTCGTATCCCCAAGCCTATCCCCTTCTTTTGTTTTTTTTTTAATTTAAAGTCAGAGTCTCTTCGTTATCTCATTACACTACAATTATAACATACTCCAGTGCCAAGGACCCAGAATGATTTATCTGCATTGTTCATCAATCTGAACATTGCCACTAGAACTAAACGTAAGCTCAATCTGAACACATCAGACACTGGCTATTGTTATCATACGAATTCAATTTGGTCTTTACTAATACTTATGAGAGTTAAATAAATAGACTTTATATTTTAATACATTAAGTCAATTTCTAAAAACATTAACATCTTTTCCATGCAGGTCCAAATTTTTGTGATTCCATATTATAAATCTTCCTGACAACCCTACATTAGAGGGAAATTTGCTACATCCTTGGATAGATTAAGACAGAAAATGTAAACAAAACCCAAAAGCATTCAGCTTTGCATATTTGCTTAGTTTATTTTGGAGCAGAAAATCTTAAGCAAAAGAAGAAGTATACACTTAGTGTGGAGAAGCCTATGTGTAAAAGCAAGCAAATAAATCTTTTTCTCATTGAAATCCCAAATAACTTACTGTGGTAGAAGACAGTGACAAAACTGAAACCACAGATTAGTCTAGACTCTCTAAATTCAGAAAGCATTGGTGGCAAAACATCAGAGTTCCAGGATTGAGAATTTCTGAAAAAAACTTACAGTTACCCTAAAATCTCTGCTGGCAATTTTGCTTAGGCCTGAAAAAAAGTACTATGATCTCAAAAAGGTTTTTTCCACTCTTAATTTCCTCAAACTTCAGTTTATATAAACAATATAAATTTTCCCCACGTTACCTTTGGCCTTTTTTTTTTTTTAATAAGCTGCATGTTTGTAAGTATATTTTAGCTATTAATTGATATCTATTAACCTGTTTCTAGCCTTCATAGGTTTTGTTTCCACTGTCTTCTAATAAGACTATTTGCGTCCTCTGCTGCCGATGAAGTAATGAAATGGTTCATACTACTTTCATTCACCTGCCCACAGTGATACAGCAGCTGCTATTCTGCAAAGTACTGTACTGAAATCTGCCGCTAAGAAAATCTGAGTTGCAGTCAAGGTTATAAGTTGTAAGTATTTTGGGTTTTTTGATTAATATGGTACACTTGAAAAGTCCTAATATAGACATAGCTGAGTAAGCTCAGGTACTGTGACATGTACATTAGACAAAAATGAAGATGAGGCAGCTGTGACAGCTGCGTAGACATGACACAGAGGGGATTTATCGCTATAAATTATTTTTTTAATAGAAAAAAAGAGCCAAATTACTCGTGACATAACCTGAAATTTATTTACTAAGCAGCATGGGTTTAGCAGGTGAATAGCAATGCCTATTATAAAGCTTCTAGTTTTCTATGCTATGGCACTCACAACCTGACAAGGATCATGTCTCCCCAGCCCCGTTTAGATAGCCAGACCACATTAACATCTCTTACTGATCAATATGTTTGAGTCCTGGAAAACATTCTGGTCCATACCTGTTGCCCAGGCCCACGCACAGAGCCCTTTTCCCCCCACTCATGAAGGTTACTGTCTTATCAGTTTATTTCTTGAAAATCAGATAATTAGACCAAGTCATGGATGTTATTGCTAGTTTTATAACTCAAGGCCAAATTCTTTGGCTGTCTCTGTATTTAAAACCAATAGGTGGTTTTCTATTCACCTTCTGGTTTCCTATTCCAGATGTGCTAACAAGATGTTAAGTTCTTCCTTCAATACTATCTCAGCTCATACGAGAGTACTTCGGAGTCAGAAATCAGCAGAGGGTATGAAGATATCTTAGCCTCATTTTATTAAATTAAAGTTCTGGAAGTTTTTACTTCATAACAATCCATAACAAAGATATAATTAAAAGTTAAAAGCAACCAAATCAACCTTTATAGAAGACCTGATCTATATATTTTCTGCAATAGAAGTAGTCTCATGCACAAACATAGAGGAATGTGTAAAGTTAAAACAGCTGTGAGTTTCCTTCTCTTTCTAGGAAAATTGCAAAGACTTTGTCCTACTTGAGCATGCAGGCTGCTGCGTCAGGGCCTCATTATCATACCACAGCAACAGAGAGTAAGCTAGAAAATTTTAGCTAAGATTAAACAGAGTATTTTAATTTGTCCAAGCTAGGGTTGTACTCCTGTTGACTGTTTTTTCGCTTTTATTCAATTAGAAATATCATCATTTCCATTTTATTTTGACCAAACAATCTTTCCTATTTTATTCAGTCAGAAACTATTTTAAAAACCCTAAAAACTCAAAACCCAAACTGTTTTCCCAGCTGTAGATAATACCTTATTTATTAAATTCTATGAAAATGTTGTATAAATCTGACTGACCACATTCTAAAGGTATTAAATATCCATGTTCTGATTTTCTGAGGAGTACAGAGTTAGGGGGAAGTCAGTTACCATATCTTCCTTGGTTCTGATCTTAGTAGACTCTAGAAATACATTCAGCCTACTCAAGAAACTAGTATATAGCTACAACAGCAGTACAAAATTAGGCATGTCTCAGCTTTCTCACATATCTTGTGTTTTTTTCTCTTTACACCAAGTGTTGCTTCTTTTATTTTCTGCAAGTTTCATCAGGACATGGATTGTTATCCTTACAAATTTTTCCTGAGGGTGAACGTATTTCACCACCCATAGTGGTAGTTACTTAGTGATACTTTCATGGAATTAGAACATTGGAACATTAGAACTTGTCCAGTTCCCACTGTTTCTCTAGATGGCAAATAGCCTCTATTTTTTT
The DNA here is from genome assembly GCA_013186435.1 of Turdus rufiventris. NCBI lineage: Eukaryota > Metazoa > Chordata > Aves > Passeriformes > Turdidae > Turdus > Turdus rufiventris. Next base: position 1,966,483 of record PYHW01010813.1, on the reverse strand, counting down.
CTTCTGATTTCAAGCAACTTACTCATTGTCTCAGGGCTGTGCCTTGACTATAAATATTTGTTCTTCAGTGAAAAAACAAACAAACAAACAAACAAACAACAACAACAAAAAAAACAACCCAAAAAGCAAAAATCAAACAAACGAAAAAACCCAACGTCATTTTGGATTGACTTATAATGACATACTGTGGCCTGTTTTCAGCAAGAATGTAGTTTTCAACTGGGGGACACTGAGTGTAGAATTCAATTGTGCAAATGCAGACTGCATGAAATGCTCTAGGGTATCTGAAATGAGGTCAGTAGGTATGACACAAGACCTACAGGATAACCATACCTTAGAAAGGTAAGAGGTGAAGGACTAATGGATCTGAAACCTCTGAAGTTGCACTAGTTACCTGTGCTTAGGCAGCTGACTGCCATACTCAGATGATTTGAAAGGCCAGTGCTTGACAACTGTCCTGAGCCAGTTAAAAATAAGTTGTAAATAATCATGAATAATAACTTATTAGTATTCAAACCAGACTTTTGTTTAGTTTTTTATTTTTCTTTAATTAAGGAAATAATATAAGGTATAAAAATGACAGAAAATGTACCTTTGTTATGAGTATTCTGGAACAGTATTTCTTTCAAGTTTCTTCATTTACACCTTCAGTTTTCTTAGACATTCTGGCAGATACACCACTAAGATCCTCTGTCACTGCATTTCATCAGAGACTTATTAAATAATCTCATCTGCCTGAAGCAATAGCTGCTACAGGAATAAAGTGATTATCTATTGTTACCTGATTTGCACTTTCTCTAAATCTAATGAATTTAAACACACTTTACTTCATGTAAAATATCACCATAACATTAAAAGGCTGTCATTTAAATATGTTCATACAATATCTATAATTCAAACTAATATATTTTGTGATATAAAAACTGGTCACTTAACGCAGCATGGAAAAGCAATTTGAATGAAAATGAGGGAAAAAAATTAAAATTATTTTTAAATTACTTGAAAGTAGACAGGGTAGGTAACAAATGAGAACGTACTTGCTGCTGGTCTAAAAGCTGTTTCAAGTTGTGCCTATATAAGTATGGGGAGCCTAATGCACCAGCAAAACCACCATTAAAATCATATAGGAAAAATAGGCAATTATAGATTGGAGCTTAAAGCCTAAAATACTGAAAATTCTAGGTTCTCAGAAATTTCACAAGACAATTGTCATTTCAGTCACCCAACTTGCAACTGCATGAGAGTTGAGTTTATTTAGTCATTGGATTGCAAGTTCAGTCCAGATGCCAGTTTGAAAATCCAAGATTTTAAAAAAATTTTCTTTCCTTGTGGTAGAGAAAAATAATTTTCCTAGAGTACAGAGCGCTTAGCTCTGCTCACATAAATTTTTGATTTACACATGAGATAGGCCTGTCTCCAACCATATCTTCCTACTTGCTTCTGCACACACATCTTTTGACCCAGCAAGCATCACTATGGGCTTGTCCAAAGATGACTTTTAGGAGGAACAGTGAAAGTGCATGTCCATATCCCTAGGCTGTGGAGTGGAAAAGTATACGTGAAGGGCAGTAGCAATGTATGTTTGGCAATGTCCATATCAGAGATACAAGGGATGCATATCAGACCTCTAAAGGGCAACAGTGAAATGGGGCAGAAAACTGGTAATTATTTTGTATGACAGTAATTTCACGATTATAAGATGCACCTGATTATAAGCTGCACTTCCAGGTGTCGGCAACTTTTTGTTCTTTGTCTATATATAAGCCGCACCTGATTATAAGACGCACGTCCCAGTGTTGGCAACTGTCTTGGGCTACAATACAGAGTGTGATAAAAGGTATCTATTCTATCACCATCTCTTGAGGGTGGGGGCAGTGATCCTTATCTCCATAGCAGATATTCTGCTAATGGGCCATCCATTGAAACCAGGCAGGGCATTGTTCTTTA
>PYHW01010813.1:1944194-1964486 GCA_013186435.1 Turdus rufiventris | reverse complement strand
GCTAATGGCCATTGAGTCCCACTGTGTGACTGATAAAATTACTGCATCCCATTGGGAGTTGCTCCAGCCAGGGGGAAGAGCTCAACATTTCTTACCAAGATAAAACCAGAGTTTTTCGGACACTAAGGTAGCCCACATGGACAATTTGTTATCTATGTAGCCTATTCCAATGTTCATTCTGAAGAAAATTCTTTAGTGACTCATAAAGTCCAAGAAATTTGACATGTCTGTCCATGTCTCTATTTTAGTGAAAACTTTAATCTCCTTAATTTGGGCTGAGACATTCTCACTATTTGTTGTCATGCTGACTGAAGGTTACACAGGAGTAGACCACAACAGGGTTAAAAAAGAAAATGTTCAGAACAAATTACACAACACTCTATTGCTTTTCTGCACCGACCTATGAAACTTTTACTTAGTAGTCTCCCCAGTATTATTCCAGGAGATTTATAATTACGTTTCAGTCAATGCTCCAAGCTGTGCCTCAAAACAGTAATTTACTTTTTCTTAACACTGGCTTTGGGTTTTGGTTTTAGTTGATTCTAACTTATCAGCTGATGCACTTTTGAAGTCAGAATAACATTTCTGACCAAAACAAAAACATCTTCAAAGTTATTGAATACACAAGAGAACTTTGTCAATCCCAGAAATCCCAGAGAGAACAATAGAACCCTGTATTTGAGGAGAGCTTAAAATTTAAGGAAAACAGTCTATCAACTATCAGTCCTATGAAATATTACTTATTTGGTGCACATTCCCTTTTCAGAAATAAATGGTATTCAAAAGATAAAGTAGATAAATGCTTTATTTATAAGATAACATTTTGGCTTTCAGCAGCTGTTTTTCTTATATTGTCCTCTGAAGTTGGTGAAAACAGTAATGTTACAGCATAAATAAAATATCTCTTAAACCTGCAGAGGACTTGAAATAGCAATTTTTCTGCTTAACAATGGGACACGTGATATTATTACTTGCAGAAAATGAACTTGCTGCAGTTGAATTTCAGACACCAATCTTCTTTACAAAAGGAAGGGAAAAAATTTAATACGTATTTCCATTGTATGCATAGAAAAACAGACAAAGAGGAGCCAAGACGAGGCAGTTAAAATTACACATTGAAAAATATGCATTACGTTCACAGTCATATTTTCCAGTAAATCCTAGATTAAACTAGTCTGGCACTGCCAGAAGCTAATGTTTAGTGCCAGCATCTGTGGCTGTCTCAGTCCAGCATAACTGCTGTTTCCATTCCTTTTAAGTTGTGCATTAATATTAGGTGCTTTACAGTTTCTTTTTTCTGCTTTCTTCAAATCATCATCTTTTTGGTCTCTAGACTGAACACATTGTGGTTTGACATGGCCAATTGCAGTTGACATTTCCAGTCACCCAGGATTAGTCCAATATTAATTAAAACATCATTCTAGACTATTACAATTTACTTCATCATAGTAATGAATTTTATACTATTTTTAAAATTCTGCTTCTTTCAGATAGAAATAAATCCTAATCTTACATTCCCAAGCAGAAATAGCAGGTTGAATTAGCAATCTTACTGCCCTTAATGAAGTCCTAACATTAATCTTCCCTCTCCAATTCCATTTTCAAAACACCTAAAGCTAACACCTATACAGAATTAGCTTTTGCAAATCTGAGTCTGATTAGAACACTAGTTGATCATTCCTTGCACTCAGAAGACACCTGGAATGGCTGTTACTTCCCACAAGCTCATGGGTCTCATTAGCAACCAACATAATACTTCTAATAAAATTCCCATGTTAAAGAGTAGATTTACTATGAAAAGCCACTTCTCAATGATTGTATGTTCAGATACACCCCACTAATTCCCTAGCCATATCAGCTCAAGGTCATACCTGCTTATCTTCATAAGAATAATTAGAGTTAATTGCTTATTGCCTCAATTACAACACCAAACCACCTGAGAGCAAGTATTGGAACTTACTCCATCTGGTATCTTACTCCCTGAACTGTGCCTATGTGGAAACAGGGGAGATGTTTCTACATGTGTCAGTGATGCCATAATTTGTAGTCAGTGAACCAAATCCCCTTAACTTTATATCAGTATAGTCTGGATTTCTTCATTATTAGTGGAAATCCCTTATTCCATAAAAGAAATATGTCTGACTGGTTTAGATGGGCTCAAAAGTCAAGACAAACTATTGCACTGTTGTCTAGATTTCAACAGGTAAGCATGTATGGCTTTTTGTGTTCAGAGTAACAGAAAATCTCTTGGAGAATGAAACCCTAGAGCCTCTAAGCCTGTATCATCATTCATTCCTGCAGCAAAAATGGAACTTAAATTTTGATTTTTTGTGCCTCATTTTAGAGAAGGCAAAAGAATATAGTATGTGACTTAGGACCATTGATCCTTTAGAATACACTTTACTCCACCCTCAAAAATGTATGGGTTTGTTCAAACATATTTATATGTACAGATATTATTGTACCCCGTGCTTACAAACTGCAAGCACTAGCAATATGGAATTTGCTGGCTTGTAAATGCAAGACTTACTACTATCACCAAATAATCAAAAGGGAATTGGGAATTGTTGACCCTTGTTTTGAGTAATTAATCCCTACAGGGCTGAAATTCTCAGATAAATCTCCACTTTAGCAATTTACATTATCATTTCTCTAAAACATCAATATCTCAGAAAGGCTTCAGGCATGACTGCTTTGCTGTACCCACCATCAAACTAGGTTATCATAGGCTATTGTCATGAATTAGCTGCCATATTGATAGTTTAGTAGAGAATATAAAATTGTTTAAGAATTGTTTAGCTCAGGTTAACCAATTTTGCCATTATCAATTTTCATAACATAAATTAAAGAAAAGATGTCTGTCTGCAAACCACTTTTTCTGGAAGAAAGATATTCTCAGTTTCTTCTTACAAAATCTTACAAAAAATGGTTTCCTGTAAAATTTTCACTGAAACGCAGCATTTTTCTGCTATATAGTTCAGATGGAAATGTTATTGTTTAGAACTGCAAGTATTACTTTAGAAATCACCTAATGTGCTAGCCATCTATTCAGATTTTTCACCTAATCTCATGTGCTCAACAAGCTATGTTTTTTCTATTAGTTCTAATAAGTTTTGCTGTATTCCACACACAAAACCCCACAAAAAATATTATCTTAATATCAGCTTTCTACAGTATTACTTAATGTTCTGAGATTCTGCTTTTAACATTTTTCTTCTAAACTAGCAATAATGGTAGATCAGAGTAATTTTTTTCTTTTTCCTAATGAAAAATTAGTTGCTTAAAAGTTCAATTATTTTCCTAAATACAAATGAATAATATTTATTATTTCTCCCAATTCTAAATTTGTATATGTCTAATACTTAGTAGTTACACTTGGAAATTTAAAACTTGTCAACAGATATTAATTAAAACTTATTTGTTCTATTACCTGACAGTAATTTTTTCTAGTGTAAAAATGAGTTTGCATTCATTCTGGTTGCCATGACAACAATATAGATTAGCTGTCCTCCATCAGAACATTCTGGGAGCTTTTCATCATTTAGCAATTCAAGTTTATTTGATCGAAAGGGTCAGTAAATTCCTTAGTTCTTTAATTTGGTTTTGAAGAGACTATTTTTATATCCTCTTGGGAGGATGTAATGTGATGGGAAGAACCTGGTGAAAGATAGAGACAATTTATGACATGCAAAGCCTAAACAGAACTTTTGTGTTCTTAAACAATTGAGTTCTAGTAATGTTGCATAATTATTGCTGTATCTTTCAAATTGTGGCAAAAGAGGTATGCTCACTGTCATAATCATTTTAACAAGATTAGTTAGAGAAGTTAAACCTTAAACAAGTTAATTGAAGCAACCAGAATAGAACATTACAAAGGCATCAAGAGAAGGGTTCACAAAAATTTGACCAAAAAAGAAAAAAATAATGAAAAACAAAACTGTAATGAGTCTCTTGAATGTAGAGATTTAATATGATACATAATTTAAGAGGATTTAATAAACTAATTCAGAAAATAGAAAAGTTTTTTCTTTAAGTTGTTCTAAGTCTGTACTCAAAAGGTCAGATTTAGATCCATTGACTGTACTGGTATTAAGAAATTTTGAATTCTTAAAGTAGATCCACAAAAGTGTTAACATGGTAGTGTTAGAAATTTTGCAGAGTATGGTGCATGAAGGGTAAATATCAAATATATTACATGCAAGTTTTAAGCAGCACCTTAGGGATTTACAAGAGATTCCATCTTGAGATGGTTAACAGAAACTGAGAAATCAAAATGGAGCTCGAACCCTATACATTTCAGGGTCCATAAATTTCATTCTGAGCTGTAAGAAGAGGTTATTTTCAGATTAGTATTACACTTTGAGAACCTCTTCTCAGGTTAGATGTGCGACCTTTTCTTTCTGTAAAATTAGAGGACATTCTCTTTTTAAAAAAAATTCTGTTGGTAGTAGTGCCGCTCTTTTTTGTATCATATCAGAGATTAGACCAGTGATCCAAGAAGTAAAAAAGATTGCAATCTGTACAATCATCAAATTTGAGAATTTTTACCCATTGTTCCCAAATCCTCAAAGAGGATTTAGCCTACTCATGATGTCTTCCCTGTGCTGTTGAACTCTGCCATCCTGGGATGCACTTCAAGACTTAAGGGATCAGAGAGAGAAAAGTATGGGGATGAAAGAGTCTAGAGATCTGAGACATAGGCTTGGCAGAATGGATCCTTGGGCTTCAGCTCTGTCAAGGGGTACTACAAGAAAGATGCAGAGGGACTTCTTACAAGGACATGTAGTCATAGGACAAGGGGTAATGGCTTAAAACTGAAAGAAGGTAGCTTTAGATGAGACATTAGGATGAAATTCTTCACTGAGGGTGAGGTACTGAAACATATTGCTCAGAAAAGTTTTGGATGCCCCATCCCTAGAAGTATTCAAAGTCAGGCTGGATGGTATTTTGAGCAATCTGATCTAGTAGACAGTGTCCGGTGTTCCTGGCTATGACATGGAGGTTGGAACTAGGTGACCTTTAAGGTACTTTTCAGCTGAAACTATTTTATGATTCTATGATTCTATAATTCTATGTATTTCCTTTAATAACTGTTAAATGTCAATGGCATTATCTGAAACTTCTGTTCTCATGGATAGTTTTCTCAAGGAAATGTCATAACATTGTTTTTACTGTTAGTTAGGGGCCAGATTAAAAAAATATCAGAATTAATTTTTAGCAAGAACAAAAACAAATATAAGTGCAGAATACAATTTAAAAGGGCAAGGCAAGGCAAGGCAAGGCAGAAGGGAAGAGAAGGGACATCTTGCTTTTCTTCAGGATGGAGAGTTGCTTTGTCAGCAAGCACTGCTGCAGCCTCTACTGACTTGGAAGTATTTTTCCCTATTCATAGGGACCCTGTATTTGAATTTACAACCTACGTAGATGCCTAAGTCTAATCCATATCAACCATGATAATTATATAGTGTTAATTATACAGTTAATATGTTAATTATACAGTTCACATACCATGTTTTACAACTCAATTATTCTGAATGTAAGAAACCCCCTATAATCTAATCAGGATTCCTTTATTTTTTCCAAGATTACTTTCTCCATCTCACTACAGATATGCTGTAGTTGTGACATTCAGTTGCAACATGCTGTTGATGTAACATTTGAGGTAAATTTATCAAATAATCTCAGGGTAATATATCTGTGTAGCAAAAACTGTTCCTACGTGTTATAGACCTACATGCAACACCTGTTGTTAGTGAATATGTCATTTCCATCATATGCTTATTTAAAGATGGCATTACAGAAAACTTGTTACTGTGATACAATCAACCTTGATGTATGAGTGCAGTTGAACTAAATTATTCCCTCACAGAACTAGAACTGTGGCCATTGGCTGAACCTGAGCTACAAATGTGGAAGCACTTCACCTTTTAGTTAAAAGAATTACAACAAAATGTTTTAGGCAATTAATTTTTTACTCTCGCTCTACATCACAGAGATTTCCACAATTTAAAAACCATTTGTTGTCATGGAAACATCAGCGTAATTAAATATGGATTAAACTAATTAACCTAAAACATATCATACTATAGACTGTTTGATTTAGAATACATTAAAGGAAACAGAACATTTTTCATCATTTTGTGTCTTTTATCTATTGAAAATGTTTTGCTTTCATGAGAATTTACATGCTTGATCTTCAGGCTATCTCCTGAAGGTAAGGATACGAGTAATGTTAAAAATCCCTGATTCAACAACGGTGGGCTTTATGTGTATATAGGTTGTCTATCCCCCATAACAATTTTGCTTTATAACTGTCTGTCAGACACCACCATGTGCCCAGCTACAAATCTTATTTCAGATTTGATGTGCAGATACACCAGAAATGGACTGGTTTAAATATAAAATGAAATATAAAATATTTAATATAAATATTAAATATAAAATAAAATAGCAAAATGATCCATACTTTTCTGTCAATCTGTTAGATTGCAAGATGACACAAGAAATCAGTAAGTATTTAGGTAAAAAACCTTGCCTGGAAAAAGAGGATTTAAAGATTCAGTTTCTTTCCTGTAATTGGTTTCTCCTCCTAGAATCACATCATTGTTGTATGATCTTCTACATGTATTAAAGTTAATAAGCAGTTGTTTCTCATGTACAATTTCATTTTTATTTGAATGGCTTTGAAGTAGTAACAGTAGTCACAGTTTTCAAAGGAAATATTCATAATTTCATTCAGTGTCTGACATATCAGTGATCACATCAGCCTTACTTCACGGATCTACAAATATTACTTAGTGAAATTCTGGCTAGATTCTTAGTTACTCACTATTAACTTCAACAGGAAAGTCAACTCTTAAAGCAGTCTCCAGGCTTCATGAAAACAGACTCTTTTTGCAAGGGCAAAGAATAAGGACATGGAGATCAACACGAGAGATAAAATTACAAGATCAGTCTTGTGGATTTCATTGTTTGTATACAATGTAAAATGAAATAAGAGTGTATTTGAAGATATTTTTCTGACGTGAAACAACAGTTTCTCATAATAGAAATCTTGTAGTCCGACAAGCTTAATTCAAATGCAGAGTTTAGGTAATGTCAAAATGTCATATCTATGGTATGTAACATGACTATAAATGTGAAGTAAAAAACGCAAATATCACAATGCTGCTTGAATTCTTGGATTTCACTGCTCAGTTCGTCTTACTCTTCTTATTCCCAGCTGAGGGTTGAGGGAGATAGAAAGCTGAAATTCCATTTAAAAAATATAAATATTGCAGTGTTCTCTCGGGTGGTTATAGATGCTTGTCCTGAAACACTAGGGTTTCATTTCTTGCAGGATGTGAAAGATCTATTTTATTGAGCAGCTCAGTGTCAACCTTGCCATTCAGCCTTTAGTATGGCACATAGTGAATGCTGCTATGCCTAGCAGGTGGCCTGAGGCTTCCCTGTCAGCATTTTTGTCATGCACTGCAGGAACAGTAAAACCATTCATAGAATTCTGAGAACTCCAAACAGTTTACTATTGCTCTGAGGTTGAACTTTAAATATAAATATGAGTGACCTTTCAGAAGACTTTCTATTAAAAAAAAAAAATATTTTAAGAATATCTCATTTGCATGACTGGTTGGTGAAGTGACATCCATGCTCAAAGCAATTTGATGCTGGTTTCCTCTTTGCTGGAATAAACTTGTTGGCTAAAGCATCATAATAATATATCAGGGTCAAAAGTAATACACAAGTTCAGTCATAGCATAAGAACTTGATGAAGAAGCACATAGGAAAATCCAATGTGCCTGAGCCTTAGGGTAGTTCAGATGAGGCTTCCAACCAGCAAAGAAAATCTCTTACACACTATATTAAAAAGGTAGCAAGGTGAAAAACATTCCAGACACTTCAGAGTGATTATATCTTCCATGCTTAGGATCATGGCTCACTGAGGAAAAACTGAAAACTTCTGAGTCTATTTTGAAAGGAATTTCCAAACTCTAAAAAATATTAGATGAGACTCATTTTCAAATCTAAATCTCTTAAGATTTAGGGCAAAATATTGATACCTATGTGACCTGAAACCATGACTGTGATTCTAAACAGAGAAGTTTATAGAACCAGAAGTAAAAAAGGAATTTAAGCATCTAAGGTCGTAGATGGTAATTTAGTGGGGTTTCACAAGCATCTTGAGCACCTGGTATTTAATTCCCACAGGAATTAGGAGGTGCCTAAATTCTGTATTGCACCAGAACATTTTTATAATATGACTTAAGCTTTTATATCCCAGTGACCCATGATAAAATATCTGAGAAAAAATATACTAAACCCTTTCTTCAAATACATCATGAATCATTTAGGAGACAAACCTCCAAAACTGATACTAATTGTGAAAAAGAAGCATTAGGGATATGGTAATGCATTGTCCAGCATCTGTATCCTTCATAACCAACTATATTTTTCCATAATGTCACTACACACTTATGTCACTCTGCATATTTCTAAGACTTTGTCCTGCAAGGTAAGAAAAGAATTGTTGTCTTTTATGGCCTGAGAGGTATCTGATAAATAGTTAAATATATCTTATTTTCACTACAATATACCCCTCCAGATAATGAGGACCAAAATTTCATGAATAAAATTTATGTCTCTGTAACCAGCTGCTTCTGCAGGTGGTTTGATTCTAAGCCATACTTTTCTGGGGCATAGTACCAAGCAAATTCTTTCATGCAGACCTTTCCTTTTCTTACCAACCGGCTTGGAATGAAATTTCATAAATACTGAACTAGTAAATACATAAATGAAGAGTACATGCAGAAAAAAAATTAAAAGTACCATAATTTGGCTAGGTTTTTACCATTTTAGAAGCCTCAATATTTGACAGAATCAAAAATACCTTCATTTTTTAATTAAAGAATTGGTTTAATTTCACTCGTAAATTCCAGTTCAATAAGGAAAACTGGAATACCTAACCACAATATCTGTATTTACTTTATGATTCAAAAAGGTTTCAATTTTTTACAGATAGACCAACTTTTACATGCAATGTTGAAAAGATATCTAAGGTGATATTTTTGACTTTAGAAAAATAACTGAAATTACCATGGGGATATAGTACATTCTGTCCAAGATGCAGAGCACATCTTATTTTGAGACAGAGAGACCGATAAGCAGATATGTAGAGATTGTGCTAGAACCAGAATATGCATGATGAAATTTGTTCTACAAAGACAAGCAAAATGCAATTTACTACCATATAAAATATATTGCAACACTCCTTTAAGTTCTCACAGCTTTTAAGATCTGGTTTCAGTTGTGCTCCAATCAGCTCAGTGCAAGAAGTCTTTCCTTAGGCTTTAGCACAGCACCTGCCAAAAAAAGGCCAGAACTCTTTGTCTCATTTACATTAAAAAAAATAATATTATTGGGAAGATATTTTCCTTTGATGGAATATACTGACAATCTTGAGGTGGGAAAAAAGGCACAGTCACTGTAAGTGCACAATAAAAACACGTTGTCGAGAGGGGAGTATTCCATACTTATCATACTTTAAAAATGAGAAAGGATCTTGTCTCCTCCAGACTTTTTCCTTCAATTTTTTCTTCCAGTGCTCAGCATTTGGGTACAATATCTTATTTGGGAGAGATAGATATTTCTTTTAGTTCTTACCAGAGTTGGTAATAATCTGACAAAGCCTTTCTCCTAGAACAGATTTGACAGTTATAAATGAAACTGTAAGGTGGAGGTTAATGTTCCCACTCTTTGAAAATTTTAAAAATCTTCCAAGAATATTATTTCACAGATTAAGTAGAATCACATGCATATGAAGGAACAGACTCTGGTCGTCATGAAGAATCAAACTTCCAGAGCAAACCATGACAGTATAATTTAATTCTCAGTCACTTAGCTATGGAGAGGAAACAGGACACAACAAACTTTAAAACACATTATTAATCAGTAGAATCAGGTCAAAATCTGGATATAATGCACATTGCTCTTTTTGAGGCGAATGATTTGCAAACACAATCAGGAGAAGACAACACAATTTTACCAGAAGCTCATTATCAAATGTCAAAGAAAATTTTATATTTCTGTCTGTGGCTGACAATGTTCTGGATTTTGATGAAAAGGCTTCATTTTCTACTGCAATCTGCCTCTAATAAAATTTCACTGTACAGAAGAAAGATAAACCAGTTTAGAATCTTTGTAAGGATTGTTTTTAAAATAAGTTTAAACACAACACTAGACATGCAATTGTTTGTCTGTTGTTTGTTTGTCAGCTTGCTTGCTTCTTTGCTACTTTAACAATAACTTCGGAATTTGTTGCATGCCCATGCCCATAATTTTTGTACACAGTCATTTTTTAGGAAGACAATGAGATGAAGAAAAAAATATCCTAAGGCAAGTGTAAAAGATAACACAACCCTCATATTTGCTTTGTTATTTTCTGACTTATATCTAACCCTTATACTCTCACCATATTTTTTTCCTGACCTCACCATAATTGTTTGTTATTTTGACTTCAGTAGCATTATACAAAATTTCTAAAGGTCTGAGACGAAAAAAATATTAATTTATCTTTTCAAGGAATATTAAAAGAAGCACTTGCTGTAAAATAGTAAGAATTACATGCTCCAAAAGTTGGAATTGCATACTTTTCACAAGAAATGCTTAATTTCAATCAAGTATTTATGGTAGCAGAATTCCTGAGTTTTTATTATACAAAGAAGGAAAGGTAGATATTTGTGTTTCTTCCATGATATAATTCTCAGATTACTGAAATTAATAGGCAGTAACTTTCAAAAGGATAAAATGATGTCTCCACAATTTGTTGTAATGCTTTAGTATTTAAAAAAAAAGAGTCTATATTTTATCTATGTGGTGTTTTGGCAATATATACTATGTAGGCTGGAGTTCAAAGGCACATCTGTTTTTCATGCCTTTCTGAAGATTTAAGTTCTGCTACTGATTTTCGCTAAGTAGTTAATAACTGTAAAGTAGCAATATAGTCACACACTAATTTTTCCTACCTATTTGAGCTTGCAAGGGAAAAATTACACACAGAAATAAGTTTTTAGGAAACTGAGACTATATTTACATTATCAAGTAGTTTTACATGAAAGGAGCAGTTGTGCAGAGCAACAAAAAAAATTGCTGTATGTTTTGGAGTATTCTTATTTTCTAGTTGGGTCAGGACTGTTTCCCTCAAAGTGTTTAAAACAACTTTTTTGGGGCCAACAGCTGTACAGCCTAATGATGATGAACAAAGCACCTGAACATTATTGATGTATTGACAAGTGAATTGTACATGAAATCAGCAAGATTACCTGGCCAATGCAGAATTTCTTAGATACACCACCATGCAAAACTAAGTCAGAGAAAGAGACGTATGCTGATGTTTATGAGATGCAATCTTTACAACCTGGCCCCATGAAGGTGAGAATAACCAAGGTTCTTGTTAATAGATCCCTTGTGACAGATTAGAGTGAAATGAATGATTGGTGTTTATATATATATATATATATATATGTAGGATTTATTCTAGAAAAATTTGGTTGCAATGGAAAGCAGGTATGTAGCTTTCTTTACTATTATCTATAGTAATATAGCAATATAAAAGCATAAAAATATTATTTCTGAAAATGTAGAAAGGAAAAGAAAAAGAGAAAGAAAAGAGAGAAGAGAATACAGTAATTTCATGATTACAAGCCACACCTGATTATAAGCCGCTCTGTCGTTCGCAGAGAGGACCCACATGCAACAAAGTAACAAATTAGTAAAGGAATCGCAGAATCATGGGGTGGCCCAGCAGGGCCGCTCAGGGCCAGCCGCCGCTGCCACCACCACCAGGCTCCTTCGCCCTGGCCCAGCGCTGCCCCGTGGTGGCAGACGGGGACGGAGCCCCCCGCTTCCTCTCCCACCGTGGGTGCCGGCAGGAGGGAGCCCTCTGCCTCTCCCCTGGGTTGCGGGGTTGACAGGAGGGAGCCCCCCACCACCCCCCACACACTTCTGGCAGCACGGAGCCCGCCTCCACCCGCTGCACAACAGAGTAACCAATTTGTAACAATCGCACAATCCCAGGTTTTACTGGCAGGTGCTTGGCTCGGCACCTCGGCTTGCACTTCTAGTTTGGGAAATTTCAGAACTTTTTCCATATATTAGCCACTCCTGAGTGTAAGCTGCATTTACAGGTTTGGACCAAAATTTTAGTCAAAATGGTGTGGCTTATAATCATGAAATTACTGTAAAAAATATATGACCACATGTAGATATTGCACTGAGACTTGATTGCTGCAATTTAGTTGTCACTTGGTCAAAGTGATGATCTTCAGGATGAGTGAAGAAGTCCACAAAAATACACTCAGGCTCCATGGTAACACCCAGGAGTCTTCCCTGGGAGGGGGAGCTTTCAGACCTCTGGTGCAAGGCCCCAGAAATGAGTCTGGGGGCACTCTGGGGACTATTTGAGGGTTTATGATCCCTTCTCAGCTGCTTCTCGGCATAGTTGAGCCAGTAATGGCTCATCAGACCCTCTAGGAGGGGGAAGGAGGAGAGGGGAGAGTTTTTACAACTGAATGAATTCTGTAGGGGAGGGCAATTAGCTTGATAAGAAACACTAACTTGCCTTGCACGCTTGATAGTTGACCTGCTCTGTGCTGTGCAGACTGACCATTAGTGACACCTAAAAACTCACCTCCTCCTTTGGAGGGCACAAACCTGTGTTCAGCAAGGCACTCTAGCACTTCAAAAATAGGCAAATATTTTGAGTCATTAATCACTAACAGTTCAGTCTTTCACAACAAGTCACCATATCTGAAACTTGCTCTGTCAATTCCACATCTTCCCATTGCCATATGGATAACTTCTATGTAATCTGAGAGACAGAAAGGAGACAGTCCATACAAAATGTTGAATACAGTAGCAAGCTTAACAATTTAATGTCAGTGGGATTTAATAGATATAAGCAAAATTTATGTGACTTTTCTGCATTCAGCACACTGAGTCAGTCTCATTCTCGCCTTTCTTGATATGCTCTCTGCGGTTACCAAAATTTTTGAAAAATAACATTCTAGTTAAGCTATTAGTGTAACTTTAAAGTCACAAATAGATGAGATAATTAACTTGCCTGCCATGTCTACAACGTTTTTAATTCAGTTTGTTCAAGATAGCTTCTTTTTAATTAGTTCTTGGCAGGCACTGCAACTTTGATAGTAATTCTAAGCCATATTCCCATGAAGTGTTTCAGCAAGATTCTATATCTTAAAGCTGCAATATAAAACTTGCACTAAAATCCATTGTCTTGGTTCTGCAAAACTATCTCTGGTGGATAATCCCCCCAAAATGAGGATTATGTGTATGTGCAGAATTATGCAGGATCATGCTTGCAATTGTCGGTACTAATTTCAGGCACTGAGATGCTTTGTTACATTATTACTTCAGTTTTAGCCAAAACCCAGAGCAGAAAATATTAAGTGCAACAATCAGTGTGCATAATTTCTTTTGGTCTTGTTGTTGGTTTTAGTTGGTTTTGTTAGTTTTATTTTTGTTTAATTTGAGGGATTTATTTTTTTGTTTCGTTTTGGTTTTTTGTTTGGATTTTTTGTTTTTGGGGTTTAATTTTGTTGTTGTTATTTTAGTACAGATTTTTATTTTTTTTTTTTTTCCCCTGTGGCTGTTGTTTGCAGGACACAAGCATACTACTAGCATCCTACCCTGGAAATTTTTCTGCTCTCCAACACCAAGAAGATCAAATAAATTTTAGCATAAATGCTGATTTTTGCTTGTCAGAAGCATAGATCTATATTTTTAACAGTGTTGCTTTTGAACATATACACCATGATAAAACAGGAGCTCATTCGTAATAAACACCAAGGAGAAAGCATAGAAGATTTCTATACACTAACCCAGCTGTGAGGTACAGACTGCTTAGACAGGAATTTGCAAGATCTAAAATAGAATGGTAAGCTGCACAGAGCAGAATAAAGCATCACCCTGTATAAACTACTGTGTTATTTAGGCAGTAATGTAGCATCACTTTTACAGCTGGGATTTGATTATGATTTGTCTTATCCATTTCTATACTGAATTAGTGGGCTTCAAAAAGGCTTTCTCATTGTGCAGACAATCTCTACATTACTGGGCAAACACACAAGAGTACGAGATACTGAGAAGGTTGATTCATTTTGCTAATGTTTCAGCTTCTACTAGTGGTATCTCCTGCCTCTTCAACCAGAAAAAGAGGAAGTCAGCAATTAATGGTTTCATTAATTTAAATTCCATTTCACAGGCAGACAAGAAAATGCGATAGCAAATACAGAGCTTTACTATGTGGTTATATTAACTGTAAAAAAGCCTAAATATTAGGCTTGAGTTACACCTGAATAAAAACATTCCTGTCTTTCAGGAGCATGAACACATGAAATTTTTGCAGTTTTCTGGCATAGATAAATGTTTTCCTGTATGCTTCAAGTGATATGTTAATGAAAGTACACTAATTTGTTAATAAACATCAATCAAAATAGTTAACAGTCATTTTGCACTTCTACTGCAATCAAAATGGACTGTCATTGGTCCTTCTTCTATTCACATGATTTGATTGCCTTTTCACAACAGAACCCAAAAATACAAAGAGCTGTTGTTATATTTAGCACTGATCTTAGCAAAGAATGTGTATATCAATGAAACTTTCCAAGTTTCATCAGTTTGTTTCAGTGTTTTCATTCTATTTGTATGACCCAATTTTAGCTCATTGATGATAACATGCTTTGATTTAAACTCACTTTGATGTCAAGTCAGTTTGATTCAAAAATCCTGTTGTATTTAACTCATTTCACTTTTCCTGATGTGATGCTCTTGTACATCAGTAAGTAAAGATTATCTTTACATTTTTCTGAACTAGCAGAGAGTGGTTACCTATAAAACTACCAAACCAAAAATTATAAAATTTTTGTCTAGCCACTTCCTTCTCACTGAGGAAGTTCTACTCTCCCTTGAAATTTCCGAACAATTTTAACCTCATTCTTGACTTACCAAACATATTCTTTAGCTCTCACTTTCATTTTAATACATTCCAGCACTATCTCCTGACAAGATGCCATATTATTTAGACACCAATTTCTTAACAAACAGAAGGAGAACATGCAAATATTATGTGCCAAGAATGTATGTCAGCATCCTGAAAACTGCCAAGTTTAATCGATGATGAGTTGTCTTCTTGATTATTTTGACAAGACTATCCATTGCAATAACCTTACCACTATATTTTCACTTTCTTTGATAGCCTTAAAACCCTCACCTAATATTTTCAAATAAATTTCAAACTCTCTTCTGTCTTCTACTGGCAGAAATATGTGAAGCCTCGGGCTCTAGGATTGGCAGTGAATTAGATAAAGAGAGTTTTAAGAGCTGCAAGTGTTAGCTGCAACCTTTTGTCTGAAAATAATCAAAACTTTCTCAGGAAGAAAATATTCTGCATTAAAAGCTCTGTTAGACACAGTCAATAATAATTCTTAATTTTTTCTAATGTATATAACGTATTCAAGGTCCTCATTTAATATAAAATGCTGCTCAAGGTAATGTGAAGAATATAAAATATATAGAAGACATAAAAACCATCTAAAATTGATATGTTCTAGAAAAATTGATAATGCATATCCTAGATTTAAAAGCAGAACCAGTGTGGGGTTTTCAACACCACAAACTCATTAATCTTATTTTTTGAGCAGCTCAGCGTTTCATATCTGGTCGGGATAAGATAGTCTACCCTTTAGATCAAATATTTGATATCCATTATTGTTGTTGTGGTATAGAAACAGCTGGAAATAAAGCTGCAAGTGGCTGCAGAGTTCCCTTCCCACACACTCCTCCCATGAGAAAGGGACAAAGAGGCAGAGATAATGAGTTGAGATAACAATTTACTGGGAAAAAAACAGAAATAAGATAAGGAAAACAAACAATAACAGCAACAATAATAATAGCAACAGTGTATAAGAGAGGGTGATTAAATTTTAAAAAATGCTTGAGGAAAACCTGACCAACTCAATGCTACCACAGCCAGTGACACACATATTCCTGAGACAAAGGAGAAATGGCAGGTACTTCTGCAGCTATTTTCCCCTGAGCTGGAGACAACAACAAGCAGTGGTGGAAAAATTGTTTGCACCCATGCTGATCCCCAAACTTGAAACAGAACAATATTGGACAAAGCCTACAAGCTGGACCATGTTGCCCCACCACTCTGAAAAAGTGGAAACTGGAAAAAGGAACAAAAATGGTGTCAATTCCACTGTGTATTTCTGTTTTGCATATGAAGTCACTTCCCCCAGAAATTATGTGAAGGGTGTAGAATAACAACCTAAATGTGCCCTCGTGGCTCCAGGATCCATTCCCCTCACAGCAAGTGAGAAAATAACTGTTCTAGCTGAAACTAGGACAATTACAGGGCAAATTCACTTAAAACATAAGTTCATGGGCATTTTAGGGGGAATCAAAAATGAAGGCCTTACAAATCATAACCCTCACTGGATTAATCAGTAGATTTTATATTCAAAAGTTACTACTATCATACACTCTCTCTGACAGGTTTTGTTCTGGAACAATAAGACTGCTTCAAATGCAATTGCTGGGGTTGAACTGAAATTGCATATTTTATAAAATCTGCCCTATTAAGACACTTTTTTGATAAAATGGGCCCAAAACCCCCTAAAAGTACTCTCAGTGTTCTGTGCATCTTCCTAGTTTTTCCACCTATAGGACCCCAATCTACAGTTTTGACTGATTTTGAGCATACTATTTTTCCATTTTCTTTTCCTGCAACACAAGTAAATAATTTGGTTGCATAGATATAGCCTTCCACTTATCTTCAAGATTTTTTTTATATTCCCTATGGAATACAGTCCAAGGCACAGTGTTATTTCAGAGGGCATAATCTGTCACAGATCCTGTGACATATCTGTCAGCGCTGTGTGGATCTCTTGAACATCCTCAAATATCTCAAGGAAACAGGAGAGTCCTTGTATACAGTGATAAAAGCATGCCTTAACCTCCAAAGTAATGGTATTTTTTTTTTTGACAAGTTAAATACTTTGATGTTTTGAAGTCTTCATTAGAAGGAATATTTTTCAATATTCTAATAATTCTTGTTGGCCTTTGATTCAAAAAGTCCCAGTTGGTACATTGCTTCAAGTTCCAATAAATACAGCCCACTTTTCTAGTGCAAACTCTGCATTTTTACTCATATTTTTTGTACCTTTTAATAAATAAAGGTGATTTGTAACAGTTAGGAATGTAGAATAGCATTCACAAAATGTTTCGAGTTGAAAGGGACCCAGGACAATCATCATGTCCAATTCTTATGTGAGTGGCCCATATAGAGATCAAACCTGCAACCTTGGGTGTATTAGCACCATGCTTTAGCCTGCTGAGTTAGTTTCATAGTCTTGTTCAAGTTGGTTAAATAATATATTTTTTGCTACATATTAATTTGTTTTTTTGACTGTGATTTCCTCAAACTTAAATAATGGCATTAAGTACAACTTTGAACAGGTTTAACCTTAGAGCCTTGCACTACAATTCCTTGATTCTTGAAATGTAGTAGTAACCTTGATCATAGATAAATATGCAGTTAATTCTATCTCCAAAGCTGAAATGATTCTCAAGGCATAACATGAGTTTTTTAAGACAAAATCTTTAATCAAGGCTCAGTGCCCAGGCTAATGTTTGTTTCTAGACTTACCTGTGTAATGCATTTGTTGTGCCAATAGTCTCCCTTTGAAGGTTGAAAAGGATATGTTAACATGCAATGAATTTAGATTGTGTGATTGCCACTTAAATATTTTTCACTGTATATTTGTAGGGGAAAAAAATCAATTTTGTAATACTTCCCTTACTATTTTAAGAATGAAATTCCACAATTAAACTCATTAATTAAAGCATGAATATTAGTATTTTTTAAGCAGAGATTCAGATTATACTATGTTGTGCATACTGTGACATGCTCTATGAAAATATATTTAGGTCATTTTTATTTAAAGTGTACAAAATCCTTTTTCTGATTAGGTATTGCTGCAAAAGCATTTTCTTCCAGGACTGAGTCTCAGAAGGCACATCACCTGAAAAAAAAGTCCTGTGACCTGCTTCAAAAGTCTCCAAAGCTTCTTGCTGAAAGTTGTAGTTAAATTCACCTTCCACTTTAGTTAACGAGGAAACAGTAATGCAGCAAAGCAGTGAGAAATCATTTAATCTAAAGGATATTGGTACAGACACTCCAATTCCTCTCTGTCCTCCATCAATACAGGATAATACAGTACATTTAGGATTCTACAATCCCTAGCATAACTCCACTGGCATTAGTGCATTTCTAACAGCAAAGCAGCATCCCACAGAAAGTCTGTGCAACTGGGGAATTAGTTACATTTATTGACCATTTGCTTGTGCTGCTGTTTCAGCTGATAATCATTAGTGATATGAATATAGTTTTGTGTTGTTAACTCTGACTCTCTTATTTGATAGTTTGTCTTTGATCTGTAGGATTTAAGATATGGCTGTGTATTGACCACTTACCGTTTTGATTAAAAAAACTTGTAGCATTATTTGATATGTCTGTCAAGTGAATTGATTTGCCTTTATTGCTTTTTTTTCCTAAGTTGCCAGCTTCACTGTGAACACACCAAGTAAATTTTTATACTTACTTTATGAGTTTTTGACAAAATTATTTTGCTTTTTTCTGGAATTTCCCACAACTGAGCATTTGGTTTAATGCATTTTTAGAGTAGGAGGAACTGTATTCCCCTAAACCTCACCACAAAAGAACACACTAATATATGAAGATAAGGACTCTGAAAAAATCTACAAATCACAGCTGAGACTAACGTTGAGTAAACCTCAAGATTATTTCTGGAATTATGACTTTTTCTAGAATGAAAAAAAAAAAAAATCAGAAGTAATCATGCAAACCTTTAGTAGGTGGTTGAACCAATGAGAAATCTCTAGTTTATTTTGTGTGTATATAGGGCATAGTGACACCCAGAGGAAAACAAGTAAAGCCAGTTTTTCAGAATCCTGCAGTCAAATTCTCTGAATTACAAAAAATGAAATGGCAATGGTGAAACATTACAATGAAAAAAAAGCATTATAAAATAATTTATCCAAGGGTTAAAATTGGGACATATACTTTTCTCCCTATCAGTGCAGGGCTGTTCCCTAATAGCCAATTCTGCTGTAATCAGGAAACATAATGGTTGTCACTTTGACAGAAACCATTGCCACTTAGGTTCAAGACACAAAAAGTTATGGCAGAAATTTTAAACATGTAAGATCACTTATGCTTAAGGAGAACCCCACCTTATAATATTAGCAGTAAAAGTCATTAAAGTCTTACAATTATATCAGACTCTTTCAGTAAGGGCAACAGTTCACTTGCCTATGAGAAGTTAATCACGTTATTCTTGAGAATGAGAAGTTAATCATGTTATTCTTGAGAATGTTTTTGGCCTAAAATCTATAACCAGAATGACTGGAATTCTTTATATAATGCATGTATCACTACCAACAAGTTAGGTTCCTGAAAGAAAGTAAAGGAAGTAACATCGTTCACTGTAAACAAATGTGTAGCAAATGAAAAACAAAAATATTGCAGTGAAACCGCAGAAAGTTTATAATTCTGCATCTCTAAGCTTAGATTGTATTTCACACGTATTTCTTACCCAGCTTTCAGTGTGCATAAATGCTGATTCTGTTTCAATTCTTGCAGCTTGGATGTAGAAAGGCATGTCATTTGGATAGAAAAAAACAACATTTCTTCTCTCCAGTTCTTCAAGGAAACAAATGGATAAACACCAGCAGCAGAAATTAGTCAAGCATGTGATCTATTAACCTAATGGATATAGAATGGGGAGCTCATGTGCTGCAGTTTAAATCTCTAGGGTAAAGCTCTTTGCAGCTCTAATTTACCAATTTGTTAAATTTCAAACACAACTAAGAAACATTACAGCCAATTAGTTTCAGTAAGACTATAAGGCTGTATATTTAAATACCCCACTTGTACTGCTGTCCTGATAAACTGAAATATCTCTCATTTCTTTCCAGACTGTTCCACTGTAGCAGTTGTGCTTAAAAATCTCATTTGGGACAAAAGTTAAAAGTCCTTGAAAATTAAATTAAATTCATTCAATTAGGCTAAAGAAATATCTAAACCAACTATTAGTAAAAAGAATTTTATTTATTTCTGTCAAATTGGAACTTTAAAGGGACTTCAAACTATCAAAACTACTTCTATTTGAACATAAATGGGAACTCTAATTTAAC
>PYHW01010813.1:1922367-1942088 GCA_013186435.1 Turdus rufiventris | reverse complement strand
GATATGCTCTGAGCTGGGGCTGCCTCACCTCGAGTCCTGTGTGCAGTTTTTGGCGCTGCAATATAAGAAACGTATGAAGCTATTAGAGAGTGTCCAAGGAGGGCAACAAAGGTGATGAAGGGCTTTAGGAGAAGCCACTGAGCAGCTGAAGTCCCTGGTCTGCTCACTCTGGAGAAGAGGAGACTGAGGGGAAACAACATTGCCATTACAACTTCCTCATGAGGGGAAGAGGAGGTGAAGAGGAGGGGCAGGCACTAATCTCTGCTCTGTGGTGACAGTGACATAAGCCAAAGAAATGGCCTGAAGTTGTGTCAGGGGAGGTTTATGCCAGAGGTTAGGAAAAGGTTCCTCACCCAGAGGGTAGTTGGGCACTAGAACAGGTTTCCCAGAGAAATGCTCACAGCACCAAGCCTAGCAGAGCTCAAGAAGTGTTCGGACAATGGTCCCAGGCACCTGGTGTGGCTCTTGGGGATGGTGCTGTGCAGGGCTATGAGTTGGATTCAGTGATCCTAATGGGTCACTTCCAGCTCAGCTCAATCTGCGGTTCTGTGATTCTCCACACCTCACAGTACGTCAGGGGCTGACAGCTCCTGGGCAGGGAGCTGGAGCCCTCAGGGGCTCCCTGGGGGCTGGCAAGGCAGGATGTTACCGACCAGGTCCACCCCACTGCTCCAGATGGGCAGCAGGGAAGGCAGAAAGGCTGCTAGGGACAATCTTGGGGATGGGATTAGGGGAGACTGAGCTGCTATGTTGGCTCGCAGGTGGGGGTCAGGCTCAGGCCTAGTGGGCAAAAGCAGGGTCAGGCACAGCTCAAGATCGCCGGGCAGCCTGGGCCTGGGCCAAGGTCCATGGCTAGGCACAGAGCAGGCTGCACATGGATGGTCTGCTGCTCTGCAAAGCCAGGCACTGCTGCTCAGCCAAAGCCAGACTGTGGGGTTCTCAGGTTAGTGCTGAGCTTTAGGGGGTGCTGCATGGATCAGCTGCAGTTATTTCTTTTCCACATACAGTAGGTTGAGCTGAAGCATTATATAGTGCAAGTGATAAACAGGTTGTTACCAGAGTATATAAATCCTTTTTTGACCTGGAAAACTTATTCACCTTAAATATAAAAAAACCTTAACCTTAATTTTTTATCTCCAGATGACATGCTTATTATGAAAAACAGTAACTGATAATCATGGTACAAATTTTCAATACTCAATTTTTTAATCTTGAGAAATTTGGTTCTCAGTTTATTTTAAAATTTACAAAATTATCCTTGGTTCCTTTGATCTTCTCCAACAATGCATGAAGGCAGTGCTTTGCTCTAAATCAAAGAACAAAGTAAGCAGTAGCATCTGTTTCTGTAACCACTGATTCTTACCTGCAGAAGAGAGGAAAGAGCTTCCTCTGACAGAGCTTGTTTGCAGCTCAGGCTCAGATAGACTGGGGACTACGCCTGCCTGATGCAATTACACGCCAGCTGACAGTAGTTACATATATATCTTGTAACTGAGAAAAGGAGCTTATGAGTTATTTTTATCTCTTCTCATCTTTTATCCCTCTTTTCGTATTTCTTCATTTAAATGAGAAATTTTGCTTGATGGTCAAAACCCCTGTGGGTAAGGTGACTGGTTAATGGTGGAAAAAATAATGAAGGGAGTGGAGTTGCTATTAAAGAGGAAAGGACTGTGATGATAGGGGTTGGTCTGCTGGAAAGCAGCTCTGCAGTACCGAAGTACCGAAGGGCCAAGTGGCAACAAGTTCCATGAGCGAGCAGTGCGCTCTTGTGGCCAAGAAGGCCAAATGTCTGCTGGGGTGCACTAGGAAGGGCTAGGTTAGGTTTCAGGTTGGGAAAGGTTATCTTCCCTGCATGCTCTGCCCTGGGGAGGCAGCATCTGGAGTACTGTTCAGTTTTGAGTTCACCAGGTCGAGAAAGACAAGGAACTGCTGGGAAGGGTCCAGTGAAGTGGTATGAAATTATTAGGGGACTGGAACATCTCTCTTAGTAGGAAAGGCTAAGAGAACTGGGCCTGTTCAGCCTGGAGAAGAGACAACTGAAGGGGCATTTTATCAATACATACAAATATCTGAAGGGCAAGTTACAAGTGGATGAGGCCAGACTTTTTTCAATGGTGTCCAGTGGCAGGATAAAAGGCAACAGGCACAAATGGAAACACAGGAAGTTCCATCTGAATAGGAGGAAAAACTTCTTTACTTTGAGGGCAACCCTACAGAACCTGCTCTAGGTGTACTTACTTTATAGTGGAGCTGGTCCAGATGATCTCCAAAAGTCCCCTCTAATCACAATTATTCTGTGATTCTGTTGCAAGAATAATTGAAATATTCTCTAAAGTTTGTACAAGTTGTTGTTTTCCATGCAATCTTGAGGTTATCAAATCATGAGAAAAAAAATCCTGTGAGAAATATTCCTTAGTAGAAAAAAAGTCAGTAAATGTTTCAATTATTCAAGAGAAACAATTATAAAAAAATCTTTCTGGAACATTTTTAAGTTAAGGAGAGGAATTGTTTCAGGTGTAGCTAGTAGAAGAGTGAATCATGAAGAACAAATGATAACATACTTGAAAGATAATGTGCACTAAGAAGAATTCTTTGAAACATGGCTTAAGTAATCCAAGTATTTTGATGTTTTTAATATTTTAAAATATATTCAAATACTACTGAGAAGGTGTAGGTTTCGTTTTTGGTTTTTTTTTGTTTGGGGATTTTTTGTGAACTTGCATGTTTAGGATAGTCTTAAAAATTTATTTGTGAAATCACTGGTAATATCCTCAGGGTCTTCTTTATTTTCAGTTTTTCAGACATCTAACCTCTATGTTCAGCATGACAAATGGTTGGATTAACAAAGTGTGCATGAATGAGTAACTGACAAAATGTTACAGTAACTAGGTGCTTGGTAATACATATGGAAATTTTTTGTTTGAATTGGACCTTTTTGTAGACATTAAATGTGTGCTCAAAGAGGAAATAAATACTATGAGTTTATGTACAGGCATAATATAAACTAACCATTACAAAAATCCATAGCTGCAAACAAAGAATTATAGGAAACCATTAACAAAAAACATTGCTCTGTAATGGAGTTGTAGCTTAGACATAAATTGAACTTAATGGTGTCACGTTATCCTGGTATTGCTTTATCTCCATGACAGATGAATTGGGAATTCTCCTTTTCAGTCTTCTTTTTTTCCATACTAAGAAAACCTTGTTCTTACAATTTTTATGCCTAAGTCACTTGTACAAAATTTTAATCATTGCTATTACTGTGTTTTATCTTCTGTGTAGTTTGTCTTAATGCTTCCTGTCGTGGGCTGGTCAAAAATACACACTCTGTTCCCACTGTTTTCATAGCACCACATGGTAGGACTCAACAATAAATCTCTCTATCTTGTATGACACTGGTGTTAAAAGTATCCCAGAATTATATTTTTCCTTCCTACAAGAGCATCACCAATTTGTGTTCATTAAAAAATACATATATTTGAATGTTAGTGAAATATTTATTGTATACAAATATTACACAAATATTCCTTATATTTGTATGTGTGACGTTTGCAAGTGATGTGGAACTGTTTGCTTTGTCCTTATTGCATTCCATAGTCTTTATTTCAGACTGTTTCTCTGATTTATGAAGATCATTCTGTCCTCTCAAGTGTTTTGAAAAATCTAATGTTTTGTATCACCTATCTACTTTGTACTTTTATGCTCAATGCCATCAACTAAGCCTTTCATGATAATGCCAAATAATGCTAGTTCAGATTTCTGTGATCTATGGCATTTATAATGAATTTGGCAACACAGTAATAACTGCAGGTCTTTTTGCAGGTTTGGGGTTTTCTGTAGATTCTGTCTCATTTTGTTTGAAATATGGTTAAATAAAATATAACAATAATTTAAAGAAAGCAGAAATCTACCTTACGCATGGCATGGCTCTACAGAGAATTCATTCTGTAAGGAAAAAGCTTTGCTTACACACAGCAGGAAATGTCTTAGCTATATATTAATGCAAATGTCTCAGAATGATCCCTTGGCAATAATGGATTTTTCAGTAGTAAAAAGGAAGCATTTCTCACATACTATAAGAATTAGATATTCCATATAATGTGCTAAAAAGATTTATCTTGAATTTATGATTCTAGAGCCCATCATAATGCTACAACTTATAAATTTGAACTGAGAAAAGAGAGCAAGTAGTAATGGAATACATTCAGAACATGTTAGATAGAAAATTAACCTTATTCTACTATTAAGTTGGTCATAATCAATAGTTTTCACCAATACCATAAAATATCCCTGATTTTCAATCTACATTTCCTTAAAATTAACATCTAGAATAAATTGCTTTTTTGTTACTATTATTGTGGGGCACCTTCTCCTTGAAACTACTATTAAGGTTGCATACAATAAAAATATGTCTTCAAAGTACAAAATTATTTTGGTAAGGAATGCAAAAGCCAGAAGATACTGGCTTCAGATAAGCCAGAGTTTAAAATATATTTGACATACCAGTAAATTGTCTGAATAGTTCAGAAACTGCAAGTGCTAGGGAAGTATTTTATAGTTCAAATTTATGGCCTTTTTTCTTGTTGAAATAGAATTAACAACAATCCTATAGATCAGATACATATTGTTAATTTAGCAAAGAGGCTAATAGTTTCTTCATTTATGAAAATAGGTTGCTTTAGTCTGCACAGCCTGAGCCTCATTTTACATCCACAGGTTCTCAGGATCCATTCTCTTTCACTCAACTTTAGGCATTTTTTTCAATGAAAGACACCAGAACTACATCAATTAAAGAGTAATTTAAATATATACGCACACAATAGAGAGAGAAAAGGAGAGAAGAATCAACTGTGAACAGAATGGAGTCTTTTCATCAATAAAATACAATACATTATTTCTTATAGGAAAAAATTCACTTTACCCTGAAAGCCCAAGTAATCATTGTGTGAGAGAAAATGCGTGAATGGGATGAAAAGATGAAAACCAGACAGTTCTGAAAGTAAGCTAGGGTAGGGGGCTGTAGCAGAACTTCCCTGTGATGACTATAACAACTAGTCCAACAGAGGAATTAGGGCATCGTCCATACTATGGCATTTAGAGAGCTTGTTGCATTTCCTCAGTTTTATTGCATGGGTTTTTGCCAGGTCTGCTCAGATCACCTAGGCTGCTTTTCTTCACAATTTAGGCATGAGATATCATAATCTATCTCTTTTGCCTTGGGCCCCCTACGAATTCTTTGAGTCATGATTACAACACCATTGCACCATTACACTATTGCATATTACAAACGGTTTCCAATTTTTTATGTTTCTCTCTACCCAGTTATAAAACTAGAAGTTCAGATTAGACTAGATTTTGAGAGATCTGAAGTTAATCTCAAGAATTTGGGAATCTCTGTCAAATTAGAAAAATTTCATTGTGATCATATACAAATATATACATTATAAATAGTTCATACAAGATGACATTAAACATGCTAATTTGCAAGCCAGATTTTGTCTTGGAATTATGAAAGGAAAGTGTAATTTTCTCATGTCTCATTGCATCGTGGCCTTTTTATTTAGATGGAAATATCACAGATATTCAGCCAAATGCTGTTTTCATGTTTTATTTATTAATTCCTGTTAATTAATGCATATTGTTAATAATTGTGGAATTTGGTCCATTAGGAAAAATTAGACAACCTTCTGAAAAGGAGTGTAATCACCAGATTAATATGGTACATAATAGATTTTTGTGAAGAATCAGTCTTTTAACAAATACTGACAGTTCCTCCACTCACCACTCCAATTCTAATATTTTTTCTCTCCTTAATTTTCTTTTTCCTTCTTCAAACATGTAATTGTGAAGAAATCAGTAGTACACAGCTACCAGCCATCATTTAGGCAAGGCAGATCAAAGTTTTTTTGATCCTTAGAGCTTTTGATATGTATCTGCTAGTTAGTATGTGTAATTATAATAAATACATTTTAAAATAAAGTTCAGTTTCTTTCTTATAGTCTCAGGAAACGCTTTTGACAAGTGTTTGAATGTAGGTGTTCAAAACCCATTATTAAAACCAATAGAAGAGACAAAAAGTTTTAAGAAAGTTAAATGACTGATTTTGCTTTTGTATATTTAGAAAGTTTTGATTTGGTTTTGATTTAGTGTACTTCTTCCATTATATTTCAGAAGCCATGCATGCCAAAACCCAGGCTTTTGACTGGTGTGAATTGTACTATAAATTGTAGACACAGATTGGCCAATGAGTGTTCAATCCCTGTGTACTCACTTGATTTCTTCTTCTGGTACAAATGAAAGCCATTACAAAGTCATAATAACTTTTTTTTTTTTTCCCTAAAGTAAGTTGATATTTAATGAGCAGGGTGGAATGATTTTCAGATTTTATTCTCAAAAGAACACAAACTGCTGTGAATTTACTATAAAGGATTTGATAAATACCTATGTCAGGAGTAAGAATGCAAAGTCAAACAGGAACTGGAATATGAAGTTGCATATGTTATTGAGCAGACATTTCTTTTTTAAACAACCAATGATGATGCATTAGACAGTGTCTCTGCCATCAGACTCAAATCTAAAATATCTTGTTTCTCATCCAAAAATTCCTGAGAAATGCAGATGCAATAGATGACATTGGTAGCCCTCGCCTAGTTATTATGTTGAGAACCTGCTGCAGGAGGAGTGTCCATAACTTTGATGCAGCACACAGGATTTTGATAATTTCTGTGCCTTCCTATATCCAAAATCATTCTGTAGTAGAAGGACCTGAGTCTGTGCAAGGTATTTTCTGCAAAATCCATTGCACTTCAAAAGGCTCCTGATATGAAATTTATGTGTAAATATACTATTATTTGCTACTTTTGTGCATTTATATTTATTTTAGCTGTTAGTACTTTGAAATTGTAGCCCATGATTTGTTGTTCTTTATTGTACCACCTCCTGTCTTGCTAGACTTAAGTTCTAACACATAGGTTTGCCAGTTGGTTTCCATGTATGCTTGCATTTTGGTTTGCTAGCTTGCTTGTTGTTGATGGCATTGAAAGTATCTACAGGAGAAGCTGTTTCTACAAAATCCTTCCAAACATACATGAAATAATTTACTCCCAGTGGTCTATGCTGTGAAAATGCTGATGAAGTTTGATTTTATAGTAGTAGTTAACTAAAGAGAATTGTTGAATTTTGACCTTCATCATTCAGGACACAATCTAATATAGAGAAGGGTAGTTCAGAGGTTTAGGCAAATTCCCTGTGAGAATTCAACATAGGAAATTTTCCCATGTGATAGCCCTCAATGGACTTCTTTTCATTAACTTTATACAGGCAGCTATGCAAGGCCCAAAAGGTATTTGACAGTCTAATTTGGAAGCATAAATGCTGCTATCATGTGACTAATTTTCTTCACCTACTGATTATGTCTGACACAGCACACTTCAAAAAGTCACAGTGCATGCAAATAACATGACAGAATAACAGTACTTAAAGTATTGTGCTTACTTTGATTAACTATGATGTAACTTACGGGAAATAAATTAGCAAATGCAGCAAAAGGACACTGCTGTTGTAATAAGGAGAATCAAAACTGAATCAGCAAACAAGATGAATTACTATTGTCCTTTTACACAGAAAAATACTTCTTTTAGTTGAACTATATAAAAAAAAAGCTTTGACATTTGCTTGTATTTGTTTTTATTAGCACTCATTAGGATTTTATCCTTTTCTTAGGTGAAAGATCAACACCAGATGCATACTGAGAGAAAGAAAAGAAAAAGTATTAGCTATAATGCTTAACATTTTTTTCACTAATTGTAGATAATTGCAGATATTTTTTGGTCCCTGTGATTTTCATTTTTCTTCATTATAGGGACAAACTCTAGGGATCATTAGAATAAAATAGGAACAATACCACTGAGCATTCCCAGCATTATATACAGCAAATTCACTGATCTGACACACATAAAAAAAATTTCTATGTATATGATGTAATTGAATAATTATACAAGCAATAAGATTTAAGAATTAATTCATTCATTTATGCCATTCTTGAAAAATAAGTATCATATGTATCACACACGTTATGGGTGTCACATAATTTCTCATAATATTAAAGTTACAAATATTATGAGTAAGAGACCAGTGTTTTTCAACACATTCTATAGTTTTTAGCATGCACTCCAGAGGCCCAATAAAAGTAAGAAATAAGAGAAACAAAGAGTTACATGTGAGAGAAAAATTGAAAAACTCACATATATCGAAAAGCTTTAGGTAAATTTCTATTGGGATGTTTAATAATATCAGTAAATGCAATATCTTTCTTACCAAATGTCACAGCTGCTGAAGAGAAATGCTGAAAAAAGTTCAAAGAATAACGATAAAAATAGTTAAGAATAATAATATAAATTAATTTGTACTTTTTTTTTGTAATTTGAGGGTTTGTTGTTTTGGTTTGGTTTTTCTAATCAGATGACTCTTTTTTGAAGAGAGAAAGAAAGAATGTGCTCTCTTTTAAAGACTGAGCTCTGTTAGTGTTTCTCTACAATGCAAGCAAGGTAGTTCTTTCTCTGCTGGTTAAGGCTGAGAAGGAACCAGCAGTTTGGAAGGCAGAAAAACCTCTTTACAGAAAATATCTTAGGCTTAGTAATGTATAACAGGTTCTCATCTTCCAGAAAATCATTTAACAAGATAAAAATATTTTGGTGCTTCTGGGACAATAGTTCTAAATATTTTATAATTTTAACTAACCTACAGCAGTCAAAAGTAATATTTTTTTTTTCCTATGGTATGATGTGTATAATAATGATACCATGGCAAGCATAATCTTTGTTACAAAACTGATAATTTGAACTACATTGAGATATGAGGGGAAAGGTCCAGATAACAAATTTGTACAAAGTAATCTTCAGCACTGTAAAAGTGTGTTTAACTATTCTCAAATTCCCTGATGGTTTTATAACCATCTTTTGAAGAAGGAATGATACTTGATAGTGGCTGCAGTGGCAGATTGTACTATTTTGTGACAGATTTGATGCTTACAGAAATAGTTTTTTCTAAAGTTCCAAGAGTTCATCCCACACTCAAATCCAGCTATTTCAATAGCTCTAACAGTATTTCTTGCAGCTATCCTTGTATTGTTACATAAGTTCTTTAATACAATAACTGTACAAGGACTCTCAGATATTCCCAGTGAACAACCATCTCCTGAGAATATTATTGTTGTCTGAAAAAGCATAAGATCTGTTCCAGCCTTTTACTTTAAAGTGTAATAAATAGACAATTCTTACGCAAGAAAGAAAATAATTTTTTCAGAATTCATTTTTCTTCTATATTTTTTAGCTTAATGCTCATACATTTCAGTCAATCAATTAGATCTGAAAACACAGCTATTCAAAGGAAGTTATCACACTGTTGACTTGGTGATATGATTTAGGGGTTATTATGGTTGTGTTGAGTCAACAGTTGGGCTAGATGACCTTGAAGGTCTCTTCCAACATTGATGATTCTGTGATTGTGGTAAAAAGTACAGGCAAAATTTCCAATATCAATGCAATATAAATCCCTGTCAGCATGACAAGAAGAAAAATCCTTAATTTAAATCCAAATCTGGAGATCTATTTGATTGTGTGTTCCCTAACACTGTTACAACACACCAACTGGCTACTCTGGTATATTTTAATATGATTTATAGATCAGGTCACTCCTTTCTATACATTATCTCTGTGTGTTAGCTGCCCTAAGAAGCCCCTGAAGACAGCTGTGACCCTGAAGATTTTTATGACCCTGAAATTCCACCTCCATATATACTTTCTAGTGTTTAGAATCTAATTTACCCTGAAGATCATCAGAAGTCATAAAAAAGTCATTTTTATTCTTGTCTTCTTTTGACAGGGTCTGAAATGATGAAAATGCCCTGAGAATATCTCAATTTAGAGCTTCTGAAAATATAGGACCTTCTTTAAACATATTATGATTCCTGTTTCTTCAAGTATTTTAGCTTCAGAAGATTTCTGTAGAATTTAAAAGATGCCATTTCAGTCTCTGTGTCTGCAAGTTTCAAAAAAATATGTCCAGTTATTTGATAAGTCCAACTGTAAACCCTAATATGAAATAAATCCAGAGCAACAATGACTCAAATTTATAGCTTAGCATATTCCTTTGGGATATGCAGGTTCAGTCTTTTCACAAACCATACTGGATTCAGATCCTGAAGAGGAATAAGAATTTAAGCAATGCTCTGTCTTTGTGGGAGGGTTATGTACTTTTATTGGGCTCCTATTGTT
The DNA here is from genome assembly GCA_013186435.1 of Turdus rufiventris. NCBI lineage: Eukaryota > Metazoa > Chordata > Aves > Passeriformes > Turdidae > Turdus > Turdus rufiventris. The sequence goes on along the minus strand of PYHW01010813.1, from coordinate 1,931,811 downwards.
TTAAGCATCTACTTTCCACAAGCAGATTTGTCTAGGTAAGTGTTTAATCTGGATGATGATTATCTAGTTTGAAACACAATTACATTAAGAGAGAGCATGGGACTTCTGATATTAATCTTTGGGGAATAAATGAAAAGGTGGTGTTAAGAACCAATGTCACTGTTGAAGTAGGATTTGCTTTAATTTTGTTTTCTAAATAACATCATCATTAATGTTTCCAAGGTTCCTTTCTATTTGAGAACCTTAATAAAGTATAGCATTTAAAATAATTTATGATACAGGGAATGCAGTGGAACAAATTCTAAAATAAAATGCAATCATACTGTACTAAGTTGAACACAGTAAATTGTGCCTTTACATGTAATGGGAGATGAACATGAGAGGGAATCACAGAATGGGTTGGAAAGAACATAGTGTATCATTTTGTCCAAATTACTTGCTCAAGCAGGGTCATTCTAGAGCACATCACACAAGATTGTGTCCAGATGGTTCTTGAATATCTCCAGACACAGAGATTCTACTACTTCTATGGGTCACTCCTGTTCCAGTGCTCAGTCATTCACACAATAGAGAAATTCTTCTGCATATTTAGGTGGAACCACCAGTCCATCAGTTTCTGCCCATTGCCTCTCATCCTGCTGGTAGGCACCACTGAGCAGTGCCTGGTTCCATCCTCCTGAAACACTCCTTTGAGACATAGATGGACATTGATGAGGCTCTCTCTCTGTTATCTCTTCTTGAAACTGAACAGGCCCATCTCCCTCAGTCTTTTCTTGTAAGAGATGCTCCAGATGCTAACTTGTGTTTGTTGCCCTCTGCTGCAAGTGGACACAACAGTTTCACTTCAGACAGTTCTTCTCCACCTAGCTCTCCAAACCATGGAAGTCCTTCTGAAGCTTCTGTACAGCACTCTGGGTTACTGTCCACTCCTCACAGCCTTATGTTATCAGTGAACTTGCTGAGGAGGCATCTGGACCTTCACTGAAGACATTGATAAATAAGTTACACTGGGCCCAGTATTGAACCTTGCAGGGCACCACTCATTACAGGTCTTGTACAAGACTCTGTGTCAATTATTATGACCCTCTGCAATCTGCTGTTCAGCCAGATGGAAATGTCAGAGGAAACCAGAGGGGATAGGGGATATCCAAAAGCCAAGAAAAGTTTCCAGAGTAAAAAAAAAATTTGTGACCATGAATCTTAGTTAGTTATTGTCTTTAAAGGATTGCCAAGCATTGTTTCCTAGAGGCAAAGGCCAATTAAAAAAAAATCAACAACAACAAAAAAACCCCCAAAAAACAATAAACAATAAAAAAACAAACTGTGATTTAGAAAGGCATTAATGAGGTTTTCTTATCCTGGGTTGGTTTTATCAAGTTTGGTATTGAAATCTTTTACTAATCAAACAATTCAGAGACATTTTTAACTCAGTTTACTGGATGTTGTCCTAAAATAAGCAGCACAGACTCCTTTTTGGTTGATATAACTTGGACATTGATGCAAATTACACATAATTTACTGTTTTCCTTTTACACCATGTCAGCTTATGTTTGATTAATCTCATGGTGTTTTCTCAGGAAACCCTATATCCCCAACACCCAGAGATACAGGACCTCTGTCCCATTAACTTTAGGTCATATAAATAACTGTTAGATGTTCAAACAGTGACACAAAAGAAGCAACAGAGTTGTTTCAGGTTAGTATCTGAAATTAGATTTATATTTTTAATAGAATTTTCCAGGTTTCTACCTATCTGTTTGTCTTATGTTCACTAAAAACTTTTCACTCTGATAAAAGCAGAGAAAGGAGGAGGGAAGAGGCAGAAAAGTATGTGTTACTCCCTTCTATAATACCTCAAAATTGCTTGCTAAATTAGTTAAGATTGGTTCAAAATCAGATTTCAGAAACTGAAGTTATATCTGATCTCTCTGACACACTCTATTCACACACCATTTATGCAACACTTACAATGTTAGTGTCATTGAACATTTGAACAAAATCTCATTTTGTCCTGACAGATTTCTGCTCAACAGGTAATAGATGGCAATGTGCCCTCCTAGCCATACAGTTTTGTAAGCTTAATTACTTTCTGTGTTGTCTCATCTTGCACAATCAGTACTGCTACATTTATTCTGAGAACTGATTTGCTATTCCTTTCATTTGTACCTAGAATTCAGTCTGTGAAACATGCCCAGCTTCTTGCATCCTGTGCCAGCTTCAGAGGTTATGAATGCATATCTCTGTACGTCCATTCCAGAGTCCACCCAAAAATCTTACAGAAATCAGAATTGTGGTTTTTTTTTCATTCCAGATAGGAAGGGAAATTATATTCTTACTTCTGGACTATCTGTACCTCCTAAAGCTATCTTGTGTAAAAGATATGACCCTCCAATCATTTGTAACTTTGGAAGCATTTATGGTGCGTCCAGATTCTTTTGGTATGCACTGGCTTTTTCTTTTTTTGTCAAAAAAATAAAAAAAGTCTTCACATTTTTATGAAAGTGAGATAATGAGCTGAACAAGCTAAAGCAGTACTGGGTCTGCACAGAAGAAGTGCTGTATAAAGCAACAACTTTTTAAATGAAAGTTTCTAATGTGTGCAGCACCTAAAAAGATGTTGAAGGACGCTGAATCATTACTTCAGATTCAGGTTATTCAGTTATGACTGCAAATACATAGAATCCTTCTGGTTACCAATTCTTCCATTGAAGTATGCTCCTGCAAAGAGAAAATATGTTACTGTGCAGAGCAGTATGAGTATTTTAAATGATTAAAGATAACTTCTGGCTCTAAGTAATACCATGTTCCATTTCTGTATGGTAAGTTAGCTTCTAAAAAATTCTTGGGTCTGTTTTGTGGATTAAATATTAATTTTGAATCTGCTGAAACTGAGGTTTTAGTCATTTAGCCACACATTTTTTACGATACTCTGGGGTAAACAAGGTATCTGCATGGGGTGATATATATTACAGTGCCTGTAGGAAACTTATACACTTCTAAGGTTGAACCTAGGGATCAGAGAGTTTTCATGCTGTCAAATGGTATTAGACATCTATATATGACCAACTGACTCAAGTCTTTAGTGTTGAATAATATTTTAATGCTCTTTTATCCTATGCAAAACAGTTAGCTAGAAATCCTGTTATGGCAAAGGACTAATTTAGAGTCTTTGCTTAGTAGTAGTGCATGATGAGTGGCTGTTATTTGACTTCTAACATGAAGAAACTATTCTGTGTATAATGTATGATATATATAGTCTTATTCAAATCTTACATTTCTTTACATTGAGTGAATATTTAAGTGCTGTTTCTGACTGTTAAATTAGTTGAAATAAACTGACTGCACTTTGAATAATTACACTTCATGGTGGTAATGAAAAAAAATTACATTGCACTTCCTTTCATTTTGTATTTGAGGCTTTTATGTGGACTTCTTCCTTAACTACAAGGAGAGAAATGTTCTCCACAAGATTCTCGAGAGACCTGTGTGGAGATTAAACAATGGCACTGACACTAACAGGGAACACTACCTGTTGCACAAAGTATTTTCAGGCAAGCTTAACCATATAGGAGTTTCAGAAGTATATGGTCAGGGACCAATGATTCGAGTTATAATTAGAATGAGTTGCTGTCATTCACTTGAGTGGTGTATGCTGAATTTAACAGAGAGGAAATTTGGTGCTTTGAAGGGCTATGAAGCATATACAGTTTCTTGTCATTATGAATATATGCTTTTACCATTATTTAATCAATTGAGGTCCTCTAGAAATGTTTTAGTGTGGAATATGAAATACCCTGAGAGAAAGGTCCTCTTTTTTTCAGTGAACCTGTATATGGAATTCAGCACCACACACTCAGAAGGAAAAAAACAGAGATGTCTCTGTATAGTATAAGCCTGAATAAATACCACCTTTCCAAAATGATGACAAGTGCTTAACTGTAATTACATACATTTCTAATGCAGTTTTTTATCTGCTGAAAACCTTGGTGCAAGGTTTTTATTTTTTTTGCTTATTGTAAGTCTTAGGCTGAACTTTTCTCCTTTCTACAGTGTGATAACTTCAAACTTATCCTCAGTGCCTTGCTGATATCAATTCTGACCCAACTGCATCCTGTTGAATTGCATGAAGCCCTGCAAAGTAGCTTTTATGTTTTAAGGTACAACTACTATAATCTTCTAAACTATCTGATAAAATTTTAATCTCCCTGCCCTCCTTTTTAGGAATCAGCCAAGGAAAGATGTGTTGACAGCATCTCATTTTATTTATTTTTCACAAATCCCTATGTCTGCCATGTTTAATCGTTTATCTTCTTCCTCCAGTTTTACTTCCCCCTCTCTCTCACTTTAATCTTTTCTTTCCATTTGGCTTACTGTGGCTGAAGTCCAGCTTTGCTTTATTCTAATTATTGTGCAAACTATATTCCTTTATCTAAACACACTCTTTGTTTCCTAAAATGCTCCTGTACATTATCATTAAATTCTGTCAATGTCATCACTACTTGTGCTTTTCCTGTCTTGATTATTTGATCATTGATGACAGAAAGGATGAGCTGCAGTTTATTAGATTTATTCTGTGGGGTTTGTTGCTAGGTGATACCCTTTAGCCACTGCTATAAATACTTAATAATCTTAAGATTAAATTTCCTTGTTACTTTACATTTAAACAGTATAAGGTACCTGAACTTTGATGATTTAAAGTGCATTAGAAAACTATTTGGATTAAGGGAGAATTCTGATTGGCTGCTAGATTATTGCTAAGGGATGGATTAATTTGTATGAAGCACAAGGTTCTGCACTGCTGTTCAGTATTTCAAACTGCAAAACTCATCTTATTCCAACAGTTTGGAACCTTTTTTCCAGACTGCAACTGTTAGGAGAGGAAAATCGCAACTAAGCAAGCTATTTAGTAATCATGAGGCAACTTTCAAGAAGGATTGAAAGTTTGAGGCTCTGCTGGGGTGTATGATTGTCCTATGTTAATCACATTCCTTATCTCACCTTGCTACTTAATACTTATCCAACTAAAATTAGCTATTTAACTTGTGCATGACCTTGAAAAAGTTCCCATGCAAAATACAGTACCATGAGTATACTATGGTTGTTGTTATAACAGTGTCTGCAAAAAATCGTTTTAGTGTCTGAATATTTTTGTAACTATGAAGGGAGTTATCTTCTTTCAAACAAGATTTTAACCAGAAACTGGAATCAGGATGGAAAATTTGTTTTTGCTGTCATTTTTATCAGTGAAATTCAAACATATAATCCTTAGGCCTGTGCTTTCATTTAGGTTAAATCATTGTTTCATAAACCAGCCACTATATAGGACCCACAAACTAAACCTATTCTAAGACTAATTTTGTTGCTATAGAAAAATAAAGTAGCCTTTTATTCTGAATTATCGATGGGCCTCATGATTCTTGTTTCAAGACCCCTCACTTCAAAGATTTTCTTTTTCCTTTTACTTAGTGTTATGTTCTTGCTTATCCTCTTTGGAGTTTTTGAAATACTACTGAAATTAGTTTCAGCTACAAACAAATTAGACAGATATTACACCAACTGATAATTTAGGTAAGATGTATTACAAATAGTTTCTGAATGCTTAATCCTCATTAAGGGTATAAATGTAGATAAAATAACAGAAAAACAAACACCATTCATATAATTGAAAAAATGTGGAAATAAAGTGAACTGGAAATGAATGTTTAAATTGATGAAATTCAAATTTTTGTATTGCTTAATAATGCAATGAACCAAAATATATGGGAGAAACAGGCATGATGAAGAAAAATATCTTACCAAAATGAAGACATTCTAGAAAATAATGAAGCACAAGATCAAAATATCTCCATATTTTTAGTTTGGTTTATTAAAGAGAGGAACAAAGATTCATTATATTGTAGTGCATAAGTATTTCCATGCAGGAGAAATAACTGTTAAAATGTTCTTTAACAGGGTGACCAATACAAGCAATATAAAAGCCAGAAACATTCTAATAAGAAAAATAAGAAACCTAGGAGAATTCTTTAAAATTCACAGTATTCTATCTCCAGAAAGGTTTACTACAAGAAGTGTTGAATTTTCTGTCACTTGAAGGTTTTCTATGTTTGAGTACCATTTATTAGTCTCAATGCAGTGTAACTGAGTGTAAGGGCCTGTCTTAATTTAAAGGTCAAACAAAATGATCCAGTCATCATAAGCACACACACACACACACACACACAGGTATACGTGTGTGTGTATATATATATGTATATATATATATAGTCAAGAGAGACTTCAAAAAATTCTCTCATCACAGTGAAGAAAGTAATTAGATAAATACCAGGCCAACCCCCAAAAACTTTAAGTAACTAAACACAACAGTAGCAACAACAACAAAATTAAATGGGATAAGGCCAAAACTCAGCAAAAAATATATTTTTCAGCGTTTAACATTTTCTGTCAAGGATTAGAATCCTACTGTACTGAACGTAATAAAAAGAAATAGAACTGTCCCAGAAGGCTTATATTCTAAACAACTGGCAAAACACAACCACTGAACAAACAGGGTCTGCAGGGTAAGATAAGGTTACTGTCCAGGCAGGCATGTGTGAATAAATCAAATACTTATTATTTTCAAACTTACTAATGTAAATTAAAATTCACAAATAAAAGGACAATCTTGATTTCTACTGATATATTTCACCCTTTCATTGCTTTAATATTTCAAGTAAAGAAATCAGCAGATCACCAATACTTCCCTAGATTTGCTAGCCATAGATTTAACACTGTAAACCCTAAGTCCTGAATGACCACTTCAGTAATTAGCTTCTGCATTTACTGTTCATATTCTCACTACAGATATTATTATGTCAGCTTCAAAACCATCTCTTCATTATGTGAAAATATTTCACCTAAAATATGCAATATAATTTAATAATAATGAAATCTGCTTGTGCTGGAATAAAGTTTTCACCAAGGCACGTGACAGCACACACATAAAACTTCTGACTAGCATTTTCATAAATTAACCCTAATGGTAACTTCTAATCTGAACAGATTTATAGTAGATAAGCAGCATAAAGGATGAGAAGTTATAAAACTAAAAATAAATATAATAATATTCATTAATATATTGAAAATTGCAGTTTTATTTCTTTATAGTATTTATACCGTCAGATGACAAACCTTCTGGAGTCTTGTTTCAGAGTTTACATGGCAAAAAAAGGTAGTTATAACCTCATAAACAGGTAGGAAGCATTCCTAGCCCTTTACCAAGCAAACAACATGCCTAAGGGGAAATTTCAAACAGAAAACAGACTAGTATTTTCAGCATTTACCTACTTCATAAACCAGGATATCCACTCAGTATATTATAATTTTCCTCAAAATTTTTACTCATGAACAGTAATAAAAGCCTGTTAAGAATTCCTGGCATTCATGATGTGACATCAGTGTAAGACTGAAGATTACTGTAGAAAACAATCTCTTGCTTATCTCTCTATTTCCTCATATTTATTGTGATTTATCAGTATGCATCCACAGGCAGTGTCCAAATCTAGTGATGCTAGAAGCAATTCACAAGGCCTTAGACTTATCATTAGTGAAACCATAAACAGAAGCTCTGAAGGACAGAGAGGTGATTTGAATACACATTTTTATTTTTATTATTTATTTTATTATTACTGTTGCAGTTATTTCAGTGATCATGTTTATTGATTTATTGTTTCTGAGTACTTTTTAATACATAAGGCTTTAGTTTTTAATAAGTAGGATGTTAAGACACCATAAAAATATATATAAAGATTAAAATATATTCTGTTACCACCCATTTATTTATATTAAAAAAATCCTGGATGAACTTTATACACTAGTAGAAAAAATTCTGCAATTTACTGAGTGTTATAGTCAACACTCTATTTAGTAAAAAATTCATGGTATATAATTAAAATATTTATCACTTTTTTTTTCAGAGCCAGAGGCAATGGTATTCATATTTTCAGATTATATTAACATGGTGTGTTTCATCATAGTGTATTTGTAGAAAATAATCACAGTTTAAAATTTTTATTATTCTATATACAAGATCGCATTAGCTTCTTTGTATTGGGGAGTTTGACTTGTCTTACTGGTTTTATGTTAAAATATTATCAAGGCATTAGCACTAAAAATATATTTAGAGTAACATAACATAGCATAGCATAACATGGAGAAGTAATCTATGTCCATTTTTATGAATTCTTGACTGAATCCTTATGTGACATTCCTAGAACCGACAGACAAGATAGGTGTTATTGGGAAGCTTCTTCTGAGGAAACTTGTCTTAATTTATTTCTCAGAACTCTTGAAAATCTTGGGACTTAATATTTCATCCACTGAAATGGCATTTTAAGAAAATCTATGTCACATTATCTCTTTAGAAACCCAGAAAAGCTTATGTATGGTGAAGAAAGCTCATACCCAATTCTTGCAGTTCAGGTGGAAAGAGCATTCACTGGTCTTCCAGTTCACTTTTCCCCCTCTCTTTTCAAGCATGAATAATCAGCATGAAATAAGGGATTTACCTTTCATTCTTAGCATGTTTATTTTCACATCCACTCAAAGATTAGCCAAAATATAAAAAGCACAGAAAAAGCATTGGAAAACTGCTGAGGAAATAGTCATAAACATTTGGAAACATTCCCTCCACACCTTACTCTCTGAAAACCTCTTTAGAGACTTATATTCTAGGTCACCCCCTCAACATAGAAAAGGACTATGAAATCTAAAAAATATTATGAAGACTATTAAAGAAATTGCTATACAATAATAGATTTTATAACAACACTATTTAAAAATTATTTCTTTCATGGATTGAAATCATCCTATGTGTTGCTGACTAGAAATTTAATATAGCAACATTTATTTCCTTATATTTTTTATGTTAATTAGTGTCATTAACATCCATAGGACAACCTAAATGGATAAGGTAAGCTAGATTTGTCCCCATTTTATTTTCTACTCTGTCATATTTGAATGCAAACATCTTTGAAAATGTTCAAAAATTTAAAGAGAACCTCAAGAGAGGTTGTGTAATTTTCAGTTCACTGAACCAGAGAATAGTCTCTCAAAGCTGTTTCAGTGTTGTTATTACTTCCACCTACAAAAGAAGCAGCGATGACTCAAAGTTGGAAACAAGAATAAATAAGCAAATACCTTCATAACAGATAGCTTTCAGAAACTGCCTATTCAACACTTTTCTTGAAAGTTTTACCTGTGGTAGATAACTGGAACTTTAGTTTCAGTATTTGAAATACCCTGAGTGTATTTCAATATATTTCATCACTTTGATAAAGTAATAATCAGACAACTTAATTTCAGCTCTAAACTTTTCTGTTAAAGAACCAATCAGAATAAATAATTTGCTGAACACCATAAATTTAAATTAGGACCAAAGTACATTTTCCAAGTCTACATAAATTAATC
>PYHW01010813.1:1841287-1917732 GCA_013186435.1 Turdus rufiventris | reverse complement strand
CGCACCGGACTATAAGGTGCACTTCCGGGTTTGGGGAAAAATTTTAGTCAAAAGGGTGCGCCTTATAGTCGTGAAATTACTGTATTTAAAATATTCTACTATACTTTTTATTCTGACAGTGTCTATGGCAACATAATTTGGAAAGTTTATTATATTGTGGGATTTTGTGTTATTTGAGGGCAAGATCTATTCAATATTCTCCTTTTCTACTCTTCACCTCTTTCTTGCATGCTAGATTTTGCCTAGAAGGAGTAGAATCAAACATGGAGGTAAGTATTCATAGAAACAAAATAAAACATTTGTCCAGAGAAAGGTCTAGAAACTGTGTCTTAGGAGGAGTGGATGAGGGAGCTGGGTTTGTTTAGTTCAGAGAAGAGGAGGCTCAGGGTGGACCTCATCATTCTCAATTGAAAAAAGGTAGTGATGAGGTGGTGATTCTGCCCTGCCTGCAGTGAGTGACATAAAAACAGAGTTAAGATGAGACTGGGGAAATTCAGATTATGTATAAGAACAACATTTCTCATTGCTAGCACTGGAATAGGTTGTCCAGGGAGGTGGTTGAGTCACCATCCCTGGAGGTGTCCAAGAGGCATCTGGGTCTGGTGCTGGGTGATGTGATTTAGTGTTTACAGTGGTAGTGCTGGCTGGGCAGTTGGACTGGGTGATCTTGAAGGTCTCTTCCAACCTAATGATTCTATAATTCTACTTGAGATATCCCAAGAGCACACACAATGTCCTGTATCTGTCCCAGTGCTTGTGGTAGGGTTCAGAGGAGTGTTGATACATAGAATAATGGAAACACGGGACTAAAAAGCCAAAATGACAAATTTTAGTTCATTTCTTGTCACTAAGTTATTTCTGGGACAAGTTTGTCTAACTTCTTCTCAAAGATTAGGTTGATGCATATTCTACATTTCCTTAGAAAATCATTATCATTAATTTCTTCTTAGTAAGTAATAAAAGTTAAACAAGGTGTTCAGATAGACAGTATTTTCAGATAGACATTATTTAGACTGTATTAAGCCCTTCATAATATTCTTGGCATAGTTGGTTTTTTTTTCTACAGGTAGATCTGCCAGAAAACATAGCACATAGCAGGCAATCAACAGTCCTTCATGTTAGGACTAATTTTGAAGCATTCCAGAGTGTTCCTGGGTACAACAGTGTGATAGATGTGCAGAAGTGCAATTGAGGTGATCTAATCTGTTGTATTTTGCTGGTTTGTCTTGTGGGACTTACAGCATTGGACTTTCTCTCTTTGTCTCTCTCGTGTTCTCTTTCTATTCTTTTTAACAAGGATATGCTCAGTAAGTTGGGTTGAGACTGCCCCTGGTTTTGATGTCAGTGTCAGGATGATGAAAATCTTAATGTCTCGATAATGTTGTAGCATTTTGTAAGCTACCTCACAGGGGTCCTGTATCAGCAATAACCAGAGGCTATTTCCATGCCTAGATTCTAAGTGTTGGGAAATTAGTGTTCAATGTTTCTACCACTTTATCAGTATGTTGGGACACCAGTGTGAAAGGTCTTCTGTAGGAATGTTGGCAGCACAGCCTTTCAGCACTTGGGTCGTTGGTGTTTGCCCTGATCAAATGGATGTGAAAGATATATTACTTCTGAATATCTGTATCTGGAAGCAATATAGATAGTTTTAGCTCCAATCTGTTTGCATGTCCAACTCCCAGCCTTGGATAAAAGGGAGAAGTGTGTTGGGAGCTCTTTGTCTTGTCTCGCAGGGCTTCATGTGATTTGCAGGAGTTTGAGAGATGGATTAAAATGCCAGTGAAGCTTGAGCTGTCTTTGCACTGAGAAGAGCTTAATTTAATTGCCTGGAGATGCTGAAACATCATCAAAAGGAGGGAAGAGTTTTGAAATGAATTTACAGTATTCTGCAAAGAGATGTGAAAGATTTCACCAGAAATATATTCCTCTACTTCTTCAGAGAACAAATACAAGAGATCTTGAATGTCTAGCATATTATATTTTCAATGAGTATGTTTATTTACCTCCCTTAGAAGGACCCTGAGAGGTAGGTGATAAATTTCCATAAAACACAGCACTTCATGGTAATACCCAGAATGTTTATTGCGTCAAAAGGGTCATGTCTGCTGGGTTATTGTCCTTTCAGAGGAAAAGCAGCAAGCTCATTGCAGTATATCACAGATATAAGCCTATGTAAAACAAGGCAACTTCCTAGATAATGACCATCCAGTTTTTTATATACTTCATAAGAGTGTTTAAGTACAGTAATTTCACGATTATAAGCCACACCATTTTGACTAAAATTTTGCTCCCACCCCGGAAATGCGGCTTACACTCAGGAGCAGCTACTATATGGAAAAAGTTCTGAAATTTCCAAACCCCRAAGTGCCARCCAGGGTGCCGAGCCGACCACCTGCCAGTAAAACCCGGGATTGCACAATTGTTACAAATTGGTTACTCTGTTGCRCGGCAGGTGGAGGCRGGTTCCCTGCCAGCCCTRTGGCCTGGGGAAGGAGGGGGGCTCCCTCCTGCCAGCCCCACGGCTGCTGCCACAGGAGYAGGGGAGCTCCGTCCCCACCTGCTGCTGCAGGGCAGCACCRGGCCRGGGCAAGCAAGCCCAGCCACAGCAGCAGCAGTGGCACACCCTGAGCRGCCCCACCGAGCGGCAGCACCGAGCTGGGCCACCTAGCCCCGTTGGCAGCCTCAATTGGGCCGAGCCTGCCCGGCCCCAAGCTGAGCCAGTAAACCCCGTGATCCCATAATTCTGTTACTACTTAGCAACTTTGTTGCACGTGGGTCCTCCCTGCAAACAACAGTGCGGCTTATAATCAGGTGCGGCTTATATATGGACAAAGAGCTAAAGGTTGCCGACACCCTGAGCTGCGGCTTATAATCAGGTGTGGCTTGTAATTGTGAAATTACTGTACTTCTTTTCCCATGGTTTTAAGGAGGAGTTTCATTTTGCCTAATTAATCAAGATCTGAATGGGCAACTCATATTTTTTATAACAAAAGTGACTAATTCTAGTCAAAGTATCGTGTGAATTACTAGTAGGCCATCTTATAGGTGAATAAAGGAGAACTAATTTCATCCTCTTTGTCTGGGATATTACAAGCACACATTATATTATACTGTGTGCTTTGGTCCAGCTCTTCTGATTTATAATAGATTGTGCTTCAAAGTGGCATTTTTTATTATTTTCTATTAAAAAAGAAGGAGTTTTAAAGGTTTTTGTTTGGTGCTTTTGGGAAGAATGCACTTTAAAACTGTTCCAAGGTCAGAGTAATTATTGGGAATTTTTCCTCTTTTATTCAACAACAGTCAGGCTAAGTCTCTTGATGATATACACATACACGCAAGTGTATATATTTAGTAAAATGCATTAATTCTTTGACAAGACAGAATTATTTTACAATGGAAGAATGAGATCTTTTGTATTTTTTCCACATCTGAGTGCTCATCATTTCTTTTAGAAGTCATTCAGGAAAAAGTGGTCTTGAGTTTAAAACGGGAAAGTGAAAAAGCAAACAAACAGTAAGACTCCAAGTACACACTTTGTCACATTTAAAATTTTGTTGGCTTGCATTTATTTCTAAAATAACATTTCTAGGTGTCTCCAATATAAAGAGATTTAAAAGTTTGGACTTGCTTGGAGTCTTGTCTTGAAGCTCACTCTGATGTTTGGCTCTGAGGTTTTATGATTTGTCTCTACTAATGATACTCCTGCAGTAGGTGTTGCAGCCTGAGCAGGCTGGTGTCTTGACTGGAAGCTGTGATATCCTCCAGCTTGAGAGGCAGGCAGTTCCTTACTGCAACATGGCCAGGAGCACCACCTTCAGATAGTGATATGCTACTGTCATGAATGTTTCTGGCAATATGGAAAGAGGGTGAGGAACGAGCCACTCTCTAAAACAGAATGCCTGCATGCGCACATTGAGGAGGGATATACCATCCATAAGTCTCTTCTTGGGAGGAGAAATTGGACTAGTAATGCTGGTTACCAACAGAAAGAGATAAGATGTTTTCAGTAGCTAAAATTTTAATGGTAGTCTGAACTTCTAGTTATGAGATAGAATAGTAGCTTTGCAGAAGTTGCTCTCTATCTTAGGTTTTAGGGCAGTTTTTGGATTCTAACTGACTGAAGTTAGTATGTCTCGTGTTACTGAAATTCTTCCTCTTTTTCTCTCCCTGTTCTCCTTTAAGCAATAATGACCTCAGAGAGACAATTTTTGTTGTTTTCAGTCATTCTGTTGCAACCTAAATTAGAAACTTGTGATACATTTAGGACTGTCAAGAAATTATACCTCTTCAAGTGCACAAGATATCTGAAGTACAAAAGAAAAATGTGGCATCAAGGAAATTTATGGTCTCCAGATAAGTCATTCTGCAAGCTGTGTGCAGGACCTACAGGCCAGTCTTGGACTAATTTCTTGTCTATTTGATGGTTTCACAGTAAAGTCATTAGAGGAAACATTTTTCTTCCTTGTAATAATGTGGTTTGCTTAAAGAGAGACCTTCACTTGCTTTAAGAGGAAACTTCATTGCAATGCATGTGAGTGGACAGGTAACAGTTTATTTTTAGCTAAAGAAATGTACTTGTTATCTCAGAAGCCTGCATTGCCTGAAATCATAGACACTGGCAAAGATATTCAATTTTTTTGACATAAAATTGTGTTAACAATTTTCTCCAGACTGAAGACTTAGAAAACAACACAAAGTATGAAGTTTAAAGGGCTTGTTCTATTGAAAAAGACATCCTTCTGTAGATTCCCTACACACTAGGGGTGTTATATACGTATTTCAAGTTGTACGCCCAGTTGAGAGATGTAGTGTCAGGTTTTCTTTGAAATCTTGGTGGCAGGATGGATGAAAGTTTTGGTTGTCAGCTTCTAAAACTAAGGGGTTTGTGGTGTAGAGGGTAGGTAAGAGTTATGGCTTCCAGTGCAAAGTTGCAAAATACTCACTAAGAAAGCTGTTGCCAGTGTGTCTTCTTAGAACAAAGAAACTGAATTGGAAAATACCAGGGTGTGATACTAGGCATGTGTAGGAAATAGCCCTACTTCTCTGCAAACTGCTGTTGTAATAATTATTCCTTCCTTCTACCTTGACAACATGATGCTAACTAGCAGCTTGCAGTAAAGATAAGATACAGAGGGAGGTACATACACGAAAACATGAGTAACAACCACAGTCTTAGTTTTGTATGTTTAGCTAGAATGATTCCAAAATGTGATTTGCTGGTTTTACCTGATCTACCACAACAGTCTTTCAGATAGTGATTTGACAGTGGCATTTATTAAACGTGAAAATACTGACATTGGATGTCATAAATTTACAGGACTAGCAGTCTTTGATCAGAATGATTGTTTTGACAGAGAACAAAAATAGCATATATATATAACATTGGAACTGCACTTTTCTACTGTTACAGACAAGTTCCAGCACTCGAGCAGTGCAGAGCACACTTCATAGGTTGCCAAGTGATCTTCTCAGATTGAATTTAGGTCTTGAAATATTTGAGATGGTTTCTGGGTGATCCTGGAAACAGCTGTATGGAATGTGTAACTATGTGTCCTCCTTTCACTAAAATGCTTACATCCAGGGGGAACAGGGTTGCTTCTGATAAAGATATCAGGTTGCCTCTGATAAAGGGAAATGGTTACATTTGTGCTAAATCCCCATAGTTATGTCAGCTATGAAACAGAAGATTCCTGCAATAGTTTCTTGTATGAAAGAAGTAGCTAGGTGATTCCTCTGGTGTCACCCTAAGGAATAAATTAAATCTGTGAAAGTGACACTTCAGTCCCTTGTGGAATTGCACATAGTTTTGTAAAAGGCTTGGATTCAGCTTTTGGGAAACTGAACTACCATATACTATGAGAGGCTAAAGCAGAGCAAAGTAATTGATGACTTTTGGATGAAAATTAATTTATTATTTCTGTGCACTGAAGTTCAGTAGTAGATAATTATCCCATCAATTGTGTTAACCCTTGCTATGATTAGATATTTAAAGTAAACCAGCATATGCCCATAAGGTGCTGTGTTGATTTAGTGTTTCATATTGACATATGATATTTTGTTAGCTCTAAATTTGAATTTAGGATTTCTCTGTCTTGGAAAATATTCCTCACATTGTTTACAGTTCCATCTGAATCCCACAATTTCAAAGGGTCTATCTATAGATGGTACACAGTAGTTTAAGGTATTAAAATCTCTGGGCTTTCATTCAATATTGTGTTAAATAGAATGATAGTTTTCATGGTGTATGAAGTAAGAGAAAAAAGAAGACCTAGAGGACTAAGTGTAGGTTTCACCATTTTTTTTTTTTCAAGAGGAAATTTTGTTTATATTGTCAACCATGATGGTATTCATCAGTTTTATGCAGTGGGAGAAGAACAAGTGGGAATGGACTGGAGAATTAAGATAAATGTGGATGAGAGTAAGTAAGGACTCTCTGATCTTCCCCTTCTGAGTAATATAGAAATCACCCCAAGGAAAAGAAACAAGAAAACTGCAGTGCACAAAGTACACTGAGACTTCTTGATTCTTTTGTGTGAGCAAAGAGTTCTTTTTATTTATTCTCATTACCTGCAAGAAATTAAATACAAAAAAGCGGGACCTTCTTTCCCATCATTTCAAGAATCAAAGGGTTCAAATATAAAGAAGTTCTAAAACTTCGCCAAAATTTGCAGCTACCATTCAAACACAGGCATGCTCAGTTATACCTTTCTCTGTCACTTTTAGTGGTCTTTCAAAATACTGCACAAAGATATGTATATGCACAGAATTTTGGCAGACAATATCAAATCCATTACAGCACTGTAATGCATGGTATTGCATGGCTGTTATGTAAGAATAAGCATTCAGTTTTGTGTTTGCATTGCTAAGTTTAGATATTCAATATATTTTTAAATAGATGAGTTGCAGGATCAGATGAGTTATTCTCTTCATATAACTTCAACAAAAATATTTTCAGAAATTAGACTTAAATAGCACATGAATTTGTATAAGGCCTCTACAATGTCATTATGTTCTCAGTGAGAAAAAACAAAGTGAAAACAAATACAATGAAGGTGATCCTAGTGACCGATGATATGTGAAGCTCAGAAAGCAGGAATCAGAGTGTTCCAGAAACTAAAGTTTTCTGAAGTGACCAGAAGTACTTTAGAAAGCAGTTTAAGATGCAGATATGATGTGCTATTGATGTCTAGAATGGTGAGATGAGTACTATTCAGAAAATCTTGGTTTAGTAAGGAAAAGAAACAAACAAAGAAACATAAGAACACCCTCCCCTCCAAAAATAACCCCCAAAAACCGAAACTACAAGACAATGCTTAATAAATCTAGTAGTTGAAAGTGTCCTTTCTCTCTCGAGGTATGGTGTCTTTCTCTCACAAGGTAACAGCTCTTCATGGGAGTTATTCTACTGTTTTTTAGCTGTTTTCCGTATAAGGATGTGTTCAATGTGACCGAGAAAAGCAATTTGGTCCATAACAGGATTTTTCTTTCTGTTGTGTATTGTTCTCCTTTCATTGTACATTACAGATGTGCCTAAAGCCATACTCAAGATAACTTCTGTGAATCACTTTTCTCTTGGGTGAAATTCAATAAAAGAGAAAATAGCAGAAAATAGTGGTTTGGATTCAAAAGCAGCTATACAAGATCTTAAGAGTAAGGAAGCAACTGAGAAATACCATGATGGTTGGTTGCTCTTCAGTTTCAAGGGTGATCCTCAGGTGGGTGGAATTGTTTCGATTGCTGAGGCAATCAGCTTTTATAAATTTAATCTTGGAAAACTATACCATACTAAATATTGAGCTTTCCTATGTAATGTATTGTGGATAAAGAGGCATTCAAACCAACCAACCTCTGGGTTGAATTGTCTTAATGCAATTTCACACTATGATTGTGTTTCAAGTGCTGCTTGCGAAGGCTCTGTTACACCCTCTTCTAGGCCTCTGTTTATGCAAGAGCATATTTGAAATCTTGATTGAAGTCATGCTAAAACTCTGCAGTGAGTAGATTTGAAGAGCAGGGAAGAAGAGAAAATTATTTTGTGTAAAGGCATGTATGTACCCAAAGACTGGTCGCATTAGAAACTTTGTGACTAGGTTTTGCTGATTTACAAACACTGTTCACGGAGCAAGTTGGTATTACATGTTTTTAGAGTTCTTTGTATTATTTTAATTCTAAATTATGAAATTCACAGCATGTGCATGAGTAGTAATGCATCTGGTAGCACCTATTTGTACTTGTTTGCTTGGTTTTTTCTCCACAATTAATACCACATTAGTATTGTACCACATAAGGCAGGTTTCCAAGTCCCAGGGGTATGTTTTGTGCTTGTGCAAACCATAGAACTGCTCTGTATGACAACCATGAAGAAGAAGGAGAAGGATAAATACCTCAAATGCCAGACAAAACAGGAATTCTATAAGAAATAAAAAGATATTTCTGCTTGCTTTCACCAAAGCTCCTTTTACATTTGTTAAGAGTCACTTCTCACTTGACTGTTACTGAAGAATACTCAGAAATGCTTAACAAAAGTGTCTTTAAGCACTCAAACTCAACCTGGAAATGAATGTTAATTAAAAGCACTTTACAAAATTGCTCTGTTCAACAAAAGCATTTCCTTTGACGTGTTATAGCCCTTGATACTGAAAAACACACAGAGAAATGACAGAGACACTTCAATTAGCTCTGAAACCTTTCTCAAATGGTTAGAATGAGGGTATTGGTTTATAGATTTGTAACACAGTTAAATGTCAGAAGCATAACTTTGAACTCAAAAAAATGACAAACAATTTTACGGTAATGTGTAAACAGTGCATGTGATGTAGATGCTCAGGGTTTTAATTTTTTATTTTTTACCAACCATTTTCTATTTCTGCTTGCAACATTATCTAAGCTTACAAAGCAGATATAGTTTGCTGTTGTGATCATAGAAGACATGGTTGCTACAATCTTATTTATAAATTTAAATTTTATGTACATTTATACTACAAGTGGAGGATCTTAATCAATACAATCTCCGTTCTAAATTATCCATCAAATTACTACTATAGGAAATGAAAATGTAATGCAAGCAAACTAAATTACTAAATTAAAATGTCTTTTCTTTCATTTTACAGTGGTAAAAGCAGCACTTTTGTCTTCCTTTTTTGTGTTGTGAAAGGAATGATTTTCAATCTGAGATTAACTACAGTAATTTCACGATTATAAGCCGCACAATTTTGACTAAAGTTTTGGTCTGTACCCGGAAGTGCAGCTTGTATTCCGGAGTAGCTTATATATGAAAAAATGTTCAGAAATTTGCCAACCAGAAATATAAGCACTCAGCAGCCCCGAGCCAAGCCGAGCCAGCGTGGCCCCAAGCAGGGCCAGGTCTGCCCCTGGCGGCCGCAGGGGAGTGGGGCCGGTGGCAGTGGGGGAATCCATGCCGGGCCGGGGCAGCTTCACAGCGGGGAAGGCGGGAGCCAAGCCAGGCTGGGGCAGCTCCGCGGCAGGGGAGGGGGAGCCGAGCCGGGCCGGGGCAGCTCCGTGGCGGCCGCGGGGGAGCGGGGCTGGGGCCGGCAGTGGCAGGGGAACCCGGCCAGGGCAGCTCCAAGCCAGGCAGAGCCCGCATGGCCCCGAGCCAGCAAACCCGCATTCCCGCGATTCTGTTACTAATTGGCAACTTTGTGAAAGTTGCACGCGGATCCTCGCTGCAAACAAAAGTACAGTTTATAATCTGGTGCAGCTTATATATGGAGGAAAAACGAAACGTTGCCGACACCCCAGAAGTACGGCTTATAATCAGGTGCGGCTTGTAATCATGAAATTACTGTAGTTTTTGAGAAAATTTGTTTACTCAGCTAAAGGCTCGGTCTATAAGAGGCTAACATTTTCTTGACATCATCAAAACTTGCATTTGAGGCAGAGTTGGTTAGGCTGAGGACACCATTGACAAGACTGCTTCTTGTTCTAGGAATCTGAGCCCAACAAATTAGTGAAGTCCTCCCAAGATAAATAGAAAAGCTTGCAAAACACTGAGCAGACACCTTAAAGGAAACCATTTTCTCTTTCTCCTGCCTCAAGCAGGATGATGTCAGACCTCCACCCTGTCTTGTTGTGGAATAGATATATTAGACACAAAAAAAGTAAAATAGAGATTCTTTTTCCTTTCTGTTTTGTAGTCACAGGGCAAATGTAGGGACAAATATATTAAGCAATTTCAATATATGACCCAATAGGCAACATTTCCTTCCAACAGTTTCAAAATTTTTAGCATAGTGTACCCCTTCTACTTGAAAAGTCATCTTTAGAGATCCTCAAAATAAGAAGTGGATGAAACAGTGAATAGTTTTAGTTGATTTCTTTTTTATTTTACTTTTTGACTGGCTTATTACCCTACTGGGCCGATTGACCCAGCAGGTGCTGCTACATGTTGTGCCTGAGGAGGCTTCCTGCTGGCAAATTGGTTTGAAATCAAGAATTGCATTTATAATCTTGACAATAATAACTATGAGAAACATGCTTGTGAAGACTGGATGAAAGGCAGATCATCTTTTGTTCCAAAGCTTAGGCATAAGAGTTTTCAAACTATGTTCTCTCTTATTTTTAGAAAAGAACTTTTGATATACAATAAAAAAAGCCAAAATTAAGCCTTAGATACATTTTTTAAATTATTGAACTTGTAAATACATTTGCTAAATCAGATAGTCACATGCATACTTTTAAGTCCTGAGTGAACACTGTGAAACTCTATTATGTACATCAGTATAGCAGAGGAGGATTGAGATACCAGTCATTCTATGGATTATGAAATTAACTGGTTTTGTGTTATTTTTTTATTGGTTATATAAATATTACACTTGTAACTGAACTTTTAAAAATATATCTGTATTTTTCTATATCTCTAAATATATGCTTTACTAGTCAACACCTGTCACCACCATGTATTCAGGGGAAATTACTTCTGAAATAAAAAAAAAAAATTCTTGTGCCTGTGCACAAGAAGTTTGAGTAGTTACTGCAAAATAAACTAAGTTTATCTTAAAAAAGGAATTTCAGTTCACTTCAGTGAGCTGTTCCAGTTTAAAGCTTTCAGTTTCTTGGAACAAGTAATGCCTGTAAACCCCAGACAAGGCACTTACCATTAGTAAAGAGGAAGGAAAAGCTGTGTGGTTTGGCCTGCTCTCTGATCACATCCAGATGGGCATAATATTTTCAGTAGGATTAATTTTCCCTTACTTTGAATAAGTACAGTCTAACTGCCTTAAGCTACTTACAGGATATAGGATGGCATCCTTTTGCCTAAACATGCACTTGACAGTGCAGTTACTAACTCAGATGCAGAGAATTGCATTTAGTGTAAGAATTCCACCCTTATGCACCATTTCCAGTTTATGCCGATTCTGTTAATCTGAGCCAATGTGAGGCAGACAATGTACCCAGACTTTTTGCTACTTTCTTTCTTTTCCATTGTCAATGATGCAAGTAACAGGTCATAACAGCAACGCTCATTCTTTAGTTTGATTCCATTTGATTCAAATTTCTTTCTGGCTTTGTATGGACAAAATGATGTTTTCATATCAACAAATGCAAAGATAAATAGAATTTCAAAACCATTATGGTACTTGCTCCTACTGCTTTGAGCAACAATGTTTCTTAGTTGTTTTTAAAGCAAGGACACCTCTGTATGTACCAAATCTTCTTCTTTTTCTAATGGAGATGTTATCATAACAGTCTACCACGAGTCAATAACCACTTGATTGAAACTATGCATAAATATATTTCATAGAAATGTTATCAATCTCATAGGTACTGATACATATAATAAACCTGTCTTAGTATTGAAAGGAAATGAGATGACAATCTTGCCATTAAGGATGGAAGAGTACAAAGAAACAGGCACTGGAAAAGAATAATTCTTCTTATATATTGGTGACAACATGATGGGCTTTGAAGGAAACAATCATGATCACACTGCTAAGTGAGATTAAGACAGACAATATACAGTGATATCAAAATAGACTGGGAATATGGAATTAAATAAGCAGTGCAAGAGGAAAGAGAAAAATGTGAGTTTTGGTTTTATTCCCTTAAAATCTGGTTATACACATAGTATCCTAGGTCTTCATATGAAAGATGAACAATTCTGCAGAATGCAAGTTTGCAATATGAAGACTCAGTGCCATTGATTACTCACACAGTATACTTCACATGCCTCATTTAATATGCTGCACTAAAACAGTTCTCAAATTGTGTAGACAAGTTAAAGTGCTTAGCAGAATCCATTGCAAAATGCCAAAATTGCATACATGAATTGGCAGGAACTCAAATAGATCTATATATGTTCTTATCAGCTTTCCAGACAGTGCATTTATGTAATTGAAATACTAAAACTAAAAGATCGATGTGTTTTAAAACTCCTCTGAAATGCACTGTCGAAAACCAAATCCAAAAATGAGATCAGGTGAAGGCCTTTAGGAGTCTGGGCTGGGTTCCTTATAGAATACTTATATGCCATTCATTCTGGGGCAGGCAATCAGCCCTGAGGTTTTGCTGGGTTACCTCTGCAAGCAGCCTAGCTGGGGGTATCTGGAGAGAGCTTTATTTAAGGCAGCCCTAAAGAAACAACTCTTTACATGCAATAGTCCAAAAATCCTACTCACTTTTGCTAATGAGAGAGCCAGAGTGCTAAAATTTTAGCACACCATGACTACTACATGTAAGAAAGCATCTAATGTTATTTGGTCATGAGCTTATTGCTCACTTGCAGCCAGGAGGAAAAGACTGAATTAAGTGGGAAAACACTGAGGCATGATAGGTAGTAAGAGTTTTACCTAATGGTTGAAAATCCAGATTTTCAAAGTTCATGCATCCTTCTCCCCCATCACCAATTAAAATTGGGATATTTTTCAGCTCTGGAGTCAGAATATATATCAGAATAAAATAAGTGTTAGGTTTCTTTTTTAAAACAAGGTTATATTCCTCCCATCTTTCCAAAATCTTCTGAGTATTAGTTCTGTAAAACTGTCTGAAATGTGAAACATACCCCTCCAACCAATTAAATTTGAGACTTTGTATATTCCAATAAGTTGGCAAAATAATGATATTTCAAGAGTACTGAATATTTTCTTTTATTGACCGCTAGTCAAACAGATAAAATTCTATTTTCTCATTAACAGATATAGAAATACAAGGAACAAGGAGTTAACAGCACAGACAGTTTTCCTACTGGCCAAGCTATTTCACCTGTGTGTACTGGGAGTACTTTGATAGACATTAGCAAACAGGAAGTTTTATTTCATTCGACAAGTTGCACACCTTGCAGAAATCCTTGTAACATGTCCTCTGACCCCCAGGCCCACATGTCAGATTTGTGCATGGCATATGAGGTCTTCCTAAGTGAATTCATACTCATGTAGACAGTGTTTTGCTCAACACTCCAAAGGAGACAGTGAAGAACTGGCTTCAGGAGCAAAGCTGGCACAAGAAGGCCTGTGCAATCAGCTCACTTACATTCCTGTTTTGACAGATCAGCCCTGGCATGAGCACTGACTTTCCTAGCTAAATTGGCTCTTAGCCAAATGCAGTGATAGCTAGAAAATAAATGATATAGGAGGCAAATGTGCTGCCAAGGTACTGAGCAGTCTTCACTGCCCTTTGACATTCAGCATCTTTGGAAAAGGTGACCTCCAAACAGAAAAGACAGGGAAGGAAAAAGAAGCAATATTTACTCTCCCTTGTAAATAAAGATAATGGAACGCAGATGTACCATATGCCTGTGCAAGCAATAATTTGAACAGAATGAAGCAATGCTGAAATTTAGCTGCTTCTCATTGGAAATGCCTTATGTTTATTATGACTTTTTATAATAACATTTAATTTAATTGAACAATTAGAACCTTTTTTAAATTTGTCTTTATCCTAGGAATTACTTAATTTGCATTAATGTTTTGTTTGCAAACAATAAATATTTGAACTTCATTTGACTCTGCTCTGTACCAAGTTGTCATTTTTTCTCTATTCTACAGTTTGATTACAAACAGGTCACATTAAAATCTGGAAATCAAAGTAAATAAATGGGCTCAATGTTTCCTACTAACAAAACCTGAAGTAGATGGGAACATTTTTTCTTCAGGAACATCAGAAATAATTCTGGATTAGGTAATTAACCAAACTTTCACAAAACTTTTGACCTCAGCATTTTCCATCTAATCACGCTGATTTTGATCCCAAACCTACCAAGCCTACACTCATGCTTAAGCATGAGAAAGCAGTGATTTTCAGCTTTGGCCCTGACTCAGCATTCTTTTGCTATTCTGCAAGTGTTTTGACTACTTACAAACAAAAATAGAATCACATACTGTTATGATGAGATTTTATTGCCAAGAAATATTAAAGTGACAACTGCATCTCATTTCAGCTACTCCTCAAAATCATCTGAGGACTTCTTAAAATTTATTACATAGTGAACTACAGAAATTCAAATGGATTTTTTTTCCAGGACCTATCACTCAGTTAATGTGGTTTAATGAGTTATTACTCCTTAGCTGTTCTACATCCTAAACAGTTAATGAAACAGTTTAAGTCGGTGCATTTTAACACCTGATTGCAACAGCTTGACAGAGCATTCACAGACCTGTTACTGATATCTAAGTAGTATGTGGCAATGACTTTATTACATTGTGATAAACCGTGAGGGTTGATTGAATTTAAATAACTTTTGGAAGCAGCAAATTGGGGATCCAAAGCATCTCTATTGAGTCTTAGGGGCAAGAGTTCATATTAATTTTTTTCTTCAGTTCTCTAGAAAATAATCAAGTTATTTTGTGTTAGGAGAGATGTTTGGGTGAGCTGGTAAGGATATAGAAGCAGCATGCACTTTGCTTTTCTCCAAGATACATTCCCCTGATCAGAATTAGAAGATGGGGAACTGGTTTGCAAACTTGTACCATGACAATTACTTTCAGCAAAAATTCACCCATGATGGAAATAAGACTGTTAATCTCAATAGAAGATATTTGTTGGGTTTTTTTAAAGTAATTGAATACTAGGCACTCTTGTTAGAATTAGGAATTACCATCAAGAATCTGAGAAGTGAAACATCAAAAGTCACAATATGATGAAATTTGAATCAGGTTTCTTAATTTTCTTCTCTTCATCAGTGTATTTTTCCCACTGTTTACTCTCTTCAGCATACATATGTCACATAGTAAAAATTGTAATCTCCCGAATGCAAACACAGATGACTAACAGCTATGCTGTGCAGTCACACAGAAAAAGCAGCGAGACAAATCTTTGTATGCATTTCACATCTCCATGCAGTGATTATGAAGTATATATTTACTATTAGTGCTTTAAAATCTTAGAACCTGCCAATTTCTTTATATTGTGGCTTTTTTCACTGCTATTTAATTCTATGCTGATATTCCCACATGAAGAATTTTTTGTTTATTTTTCTGTACACCTGATTGTCCCCATTTCCTATAGTGAGACAAATGACCCATTTGTCACCTATTAATCTGAAGGGGATTAGGAAGAGGGTGGTAAGCAGCGCAGATGAAATACAGCTGTTTGAGAGAGATTTGTTCTAACAAGCATCACCAAGCGTTTGTGTGCATACACAGTTCTATTATTTGAAGTTATCCAGTGACTACCTACATGTATTTTCTATGGATAAATTTTTCTCTAGACAGAAAAATATCCTGACACTGCTGAAGTTCTCCAGATCTTCCCACAGGAACTTCTCCATTTCTGAGCTACTATTCCTGTTCTGCTCTCTTCTCTGAGCTATAATACACCAGTCTTCACAACAGTGCTGAAGGTTCTTGGGCATTGTGTAATTGGTCTTTGCTACCCCTGGATATGCGTCCGGCTCAGGTGAGAGCAAAGAACCTATTGGGCTTGTTTTGGTTGCCCATCGTATTTTGAATCTGAAATTAATGTACCAAGTCATAAGAAAATTTTCCTGATCATATATTCCTCTGATGTGATGCTTGCCTGTCAGACCTCCTACCTTTTTTTTTTTCAATTGATGGTAAATACATCGTGCATTCCTTTTAATTTGCTGCTTAAAACAGGGCCATGAAGGGCATGCAAGAATGAATTAATGAATGAACACTGATAATTCAGAAACAGAGGAATGGTTATGCTTATTTTTCTTCTTACGAATATAAAAGCCTACACAATTAAAAATGTTTAAGCTAAAGACCAAATCTTTGCAGATTTCTAACTATTTTTTTGGGATAAAAAGAAACCAAACTCATAAAACTGGTGATTGCTTCACAATAACATCCTTTTCTGTACTTTCCATCTGCCCCTCCAATTTATGACATCTATGGGAAGTAGTTGGATTAAGGGGCCTTCATTTTTTTTTTTGTATGATGGTCTTTTTGATTACTTTTTCCAGGATTTAATCGAAGTATTTATATCTGTATTCCAAGCATCATTCCCTTTCTTGAGTGCAATATGAGGCAAGAAAAAAAAATTGTTTACAAAATCCTTTCCTCTCTTTATTCATTTCCTGCCACTTTTGATTACAAATGTGTTTTACCTGAGGCTTAAAAAAACAAAGCAAAGTGCAATGACAGAGTCCCTGTGTACAAGACCCACACAGATTTCAGAAGCTAAAAGGACCAAACCAATCCAAAACAAATATGTGCTCTGAATATGAAAAATCCGTAAATTGGGATCTGTTCTCACAAAGTATTAAATAGTTTAGCTAACAGCTGAACCACAGGTGTTTACTTAATGCTTTCAAACACAATTTTCAAAATAGATAGGAGCTAAAGATAAAGTTTATTCGTGTAGTGGAATAATTCTGTGTAAATTCGAAGATTTTTAATTATACTGTCTGTTTTGGAGTCACAGATTATTTGTGAAGAAACCACAATTTTGTGAGCATGTTTGTCATTCAAATCAGTGTGACAGTATTGCATGCAAATTTTTAGTGCCTTGAAAGTGTCTCTGAAATTTTTGCTGTTACAGACTTTGGGGGTCTCTATTCAAGTTTGAAACCAACAACTTATGCTGCACACACTAGCATTTCTTTCCTATCTGGATCCACATGTCCAAGAGAGCTTGAAAAATATGAACAGCACCAGTGAGAATAGATGAAATGACATGACTGGGGAAGGACAATAAATCTACTCAGTTCTTTTGGTCATGTTATGGGCGTGGGGCCAAATTATTTGCTAAAGTGAGGCACGGGGGACAGAATAATAAGTGTTATGGTATTTATTGATGTAATTTAGTGAGACAGTCATACAATCATCTTTCTTTCTTTTGTAGAACACGTGTACAACTGAAACAAAATACTATGTAAAGACAACTAAGAACAGTAATGTGAGATAAAAGTGCAATTCAGAGGGGTAAGAATGCCTATCCATATAGTCAAAAAGTTTTAAATTTGTTCATAGGGGGACTAATTTCAAACAGTTCATTACTTTAAAATAATATTTCCCAAAGTTGTAAGTGCTTTGAATTAAAGGTCTTCTCCATTATTAGTAGTTTTACAGCAGAAACAGATGGGTTTAAAAGTTCCTGGCATTCTGTGATTTAATTTCTTCCTACTGGTAATCTTGTCAGATTTTCAGACATGCTAAAATGACAGAAAGGCATAAAGGAAATAACCTCGTATTCAAGACCACTGGCCCATTTCACTCAATATCATGTTTCTAATAGTGGGCTATGTCAGATATTCCAACAGACAACAAAAATAAGCAACTCATGTTTATGCCTACATTGCCAAAGCCATTTGGATGCCTAAATCATATTGATATTAACCTTTGTGAATTTAAGCTCTAAGGAATAAATTGCCTTGAGCATGTCAGATGGCTTGACATAGTAACAGAATAAAGTAGAAGTTTATTCCTAACCTGTGGCAATGACTAGTTGGCTTATTCACTGGACCATTAAGGATAATGCTTTTTCTGAGTTAATTTGTGAATTACCTGGTATGTCATGTACAAGAAAGACTTATATCCTTTGCTCCTCTGCACAAGAAAATATAAATAGGGCATACCCATGCCCACTGCCTAGTTGCTGTCTTTGTGTAGATGCTATCTTTTTTTAGCATCCTCAGGTGCCTAGTAAAGTATGATGTTGTTGAAATCATTCTTCAACAAATTTGGTTGAAATTGGCCAAAGCCTTCAGAAATTACAAGAAGGGACTATACTTTTACATAATTCTCTCCCACGCAGGGTTATGTATTTGCCACCAAGACTTTAGGCCTTGGAAAACTGAAATGAAGATAGATATCTTCAGTGCTTCAAGCAGTGAGAGAGCGTATTTCTGTTAGTGGATTTGCACACAACATAGACAAAGACTGTAAATCAAAACCATGAGCTGAATGCCAGAGAATACTGCTGTTTTGCCTTCTTACATATTCTTCTGAGAGATAATAATAACCTTAAACCATTTTTTATTAGAAAGACTCAGATACATTTTGCCAGTTTTCTCAGTTTAGCCTCAGAGTCCCTATATACAAAAAATTAACTTGTTATGAATTTCAAGCCTAGTTCCCATTACTCAAAAAATGAGAAAATACCCTACATTCATCTTTGATTAAATATATAGAACTCATCAACTCTGGTGATTTTCATACACCATAGGGCTTTTACTTGTAGTCAACAGTCACAAACATATCTACATGTGGATTTTGGATAATGGCAACTGCGTATGTTATGAAATTTATGTTGTTGTATAGTGGGGTTTATTAGCCTGCATGAAAGTTAGCCACCAAGGAAGCAGAAAAATACTTGTGGTGAATGTTTGTGCAGCACTTAAATATGAAAATATAAATGCAAAGAGATATTTAAAATAGTAATACTTCCTTCAGCAATTCTAGAAAGACTGTCAGAGGAGGGAAAACAGTTTTCATATTATATCCAGTAAGCAGAGAGTCTTTATTGCTATGTAGGTATAGGGAAACTGTGTGAAATCAAGGGGCTCCACAAGAACATGGGATATCTCTGGTAAAGACCCAGTTACACAGCTCAGATTCCACATGAGCTGCCAAAAGTCTGATTTCAGGTAAAAACTTTACTAAAATGGATTTTCTTCCCATACAGTTCTCAAGGAAAACTGTAAAATACACCACATTTCCTTGTCATTTACAGTTCTTCACAGGATTCTTTCCACACTGGGAACACATGCCTTTGTGTGTTTATTTTTTATATTCTTATTCTGTTATTTTTAGTTTTGTTATTTCTTTTTGCTGTCTTTTTCACATTGGTGGGTTGAGGTGTGGGGGGGTTTGGCTGTTAATAATTTTGGGTGTTGTTTTGTTGGGGTATTTTTTATTTTTTTATTGTCTTTTTTCTTTGCCCCTTCTATTCTGCCTGTCTCATCTCTTCTTCTTCATGAACATCATTCCTTCAAGAAATTAGTGTTAGGTTCAGATTTGTGGTTGTTAGTAGCACTTGCAGAAAGAAACTGAGTATTTGAAATTCTTTATCCATCCTTTGCATATACATACTGCCTAGATACTCAGATAATTAGAAGACAGATAAATATTTTCAATATAAGCAGTGATAATTAGGGAATTCCTTTTAGTGTCAAGTAGGAGAAGACAGAGAATGCCTCTAAAAATTTTCTTACCTAGCTAGATTTTTCTGATTTTGGCTATTTTCCAGTAAGAGGAATAAGGAATATTTTTATTATTGTTGTTACTCCAGATGGATGGTTTTTTTTCAAAGTCTCCAAATGTTATTTACTTTTTATTGAGAATTTCTCTCTCCAAAAGTGTAGTCTGTGAGCAGTTTTCTCTAAAGTTGGAATAAATGTCTAGGCAAGTCACTATCTTTTCAGTCAGAGGCAGCCCAAGTTTCAGTGATTCACAGCGTGGTTATTTTCATGAGAAGTACTGTCAGAAAATACTTATACTTTGTAAAGTGGTTTCAGATTTGAAACAGAAAGCTTACATCAAACTCAACTATTACTTCTCAAATCATTTAATAAATAAATTAACTAATTAATCCAGCAAGCACCTAACTACGATTCAACCAAACAACCAAATATAAATCCTTCCACACACACAAATATGTATACTTGCTGATGGCAGATCAGTCAGTAGAGATTATTTAAATTAGATCATAACTACCGATATAATGTCTAGGCAACAGATACAGTCAATTGCCACAGTTCCCATCTCCTTTAATTACAAAGGGATGTAAAACAGGACTGATCCTTGTCTACAATACTAAAGGTATTTCTTAGTAACACAGGGTTCATGTCTCCTATTTAGAGAAATAAAAATGTGTTTGCCCTGAAAACAGCATATGTTTTATCATCTTTTGGATATATTTCATGATTATTGCTAATTAGATTCTCTTCCTCTTAATCTGAACATTTATTGATAAATAGAACAACTGATCAGAAGAAAAAAAGTTTAATCAGAACTGGTATGGGGAAAAAAAAAAAAACTTTAAGCTGTTAATACAGGAAAAAAAGGTCTTGATTTTCTTAACTATCTATCTGGAAAGGTGCTTTTTGCAAAGCTGGAATTGAAGTGCTCAGACCAAACACCTTAAATACCCGGAACTGGGTCAACATTAATAGAAGGAATGATGAAAACTATTTTATTTAGCAGCATAGCATGTTTCTTTCAGAAAAAGTATGTGCCAAAATTCTACATCACTTACAGGATTTTGCATTTATATCCTCATATGTACAGGATGAGGACATAGCTGGTGTAAACTGGATTAGTGCCCTGAATTCAAGGACTGCTAAGTCAAATATTCTTCTTTGTGAATAATTTCTTTATTTCTGTCCTGATGGACTAAGGTACAATCACAAAAGAGATGCTGGAGAAAAAAATTTAACATACCTTTCAAAGCATCTTATCCTTAGAAGAAAAAGAATTGCTTGATTTCATAGTTCTGATTTGAGGCAAGTTGTTTTGCTGCGTGTTCCTGACATACTTTCTGTCTCCACAGCACTGGAAGTCAAAGTAATTCACCGTAAGCTTGCAGTGGGTTGGCATGGACTGATGTTAGGTGCCCACCAAACCACTTTATCACTCTATCACTGCCCTCCTCAGATGCAGATTGGAGAGAAAATGCAACAGAAAGCTTTTGGGTCAAGATAAGGATAAAGAGAGATCACTCGCTACAGGCAAAACAGACTTGACTTGGGGAAATTAATTGATTTTATTATCAATCACATCAGAGCAGAGTAATGAGAAGTAAAACCAAATCTTAAAAATATCTTTCTCCCATTCTTCTCTCCTTCTCAGGCTTAAATTTACTCCTGAATTCTACCTCCTCCCTGCAATGATGCACGTGGGTGGGAAATGGGAGTTACCATAGACCACACTATCTCTACAGCTACTTTCTCCTCAGAAGCCAAATCCTCACAGTCTTCCACTGCTCCAGCACGGGGTCCATTTCAGGGAAATCAGTCCTCCACAACCTCCCCAATGTGGGTCCTTCCCACAGGCTATAGTCCTTCTTAAAATGCTGTGGTGTGCATTCCTTCCATGAGTGCAGCTCTTCAGGAACCAGCTGCTCTGTTGTGGGTCCTCCATGGGTCACAAGCCCTGCCAGCAAATCTGCTCAAGTGTGGGCTTCACTCTGCATGGGTCTGCAGGTCCTGCCAGGAGCCTGCTCCAGCATGGGTTTCCCTGGCAGTCCCAGCCTCCTTTGGGCATCCACCTGCTCCAGCATGTATTTGAAGTCGGATCTCTGCTCCACAGTGGACCACTTTGGGCTGCAGAGGGACAACATAATCTTCTGCACAGGCTGCAGGGGACTCTCCATGATGCCTGAAACATCTTCTCCCCCATGTCTTCACTGACCTTGGTGTATGCAGAGCGCTATCTCTTGTATATTTTCACTCCTGTCTCCTCTGGCTGCTATTTGCTTCTGTGAAATAACTTCATTTCTTTCTTGGTCATCTTATCCCAGAGATGGTAGAACTGTCACTGATGGCTCAACCTTGGCCAGTGGTAGGTCTGTCTTGGAGCCAGTTGGCACTGGCTCTCTCAGGCATGGGAGAAGCTTTTGATATGTCCTCACAGCAGCCACATCTGTATCGCCCCTGCTACCAAAACTTTGCCACAGAAAACCAATGCTAGGTTTATATAGGAAATCATAGAATTAAAGAACTATAGAATGGTTTGGGTTTTGAGGGAACTAAAAGGCTGCCCAGTAGACCAGGTTTCTCAGGACAGCATCAATCCTTCCCTTGAACTCCACAGATGGGGCATCCACAACTTCTCTTGGAAATCTGTTTAGGGTCTCACTACCCTAAAAGTAAGGATTTTTCCCCAATATCCTATCTAACTCTCTCTCTTGCCATTTAAAGCCATTATCACTTGTCCTGTGATGCCCCTGCAAAAAGTCCTCTCCAGTTTTCTTGAAGCCCTCTTTAGGTACTGGAAGGCTACCCCAGAGTCTCCTCAGAGCTTTTTCTTCTCTGGGCTGAACAACTTCAACTTTTTCACAGAGGAGGTGCTCCAGCCCTCTGATCATCTTCAGGGCACTTCTCTGGACTCAGTCCAACAGGTCCACATCTTTCTTATGTTGGGCACCCCAGAGATGGATGCAATATACCAAGTGGGTTCTTATGGGAGCAGAGTAGGCAGGGAGAATCACCTCCCTTGACCTGCTAGCCACACTGCTTTTGGGGTAGCCCAGGATGCAGATGCCTTTCCACACTGCAATTGCCAGTTCATGTCCAGTCTTATCTACCAGCACCCCCAAGTCCTTCTTGGTTGCTCTCAATTAGTTCTTCTCTCCATCTATGCTCATGTCTATAATCACCATGGTGCAGCATTTTGCGCTTGCTCTTGAAATTAGTGATGTTCTCATTGTCCTGCTTCTCAGGCTTGTCCATATGGCAATCTGTCCTTTTGTGTCAGCTGCAGCACTCAGTTTCACATCACCTGAAAACCTGCTGGGAGTGCTCTACACCTCACTGTCTATGTCATTGAAAAAATATTGAAGAGCACCAGTTCCAAGACAACCCTGAGGGACACCACTTGTCACGTGTCTCCACTTGGACATGGAACCATTGGCTGCAACTCTTTGGATGTGTCCACACAGCCAGTTCCTTCCCCACAGATTAGTCCACCTTTCAAATCCATGTGTCTTCAATCTGGAGATAAGAATGTCATGTGGAACCATACCAAAGGCCTTACTGAATGTGAATGACAACAATTTGTCTTCCTCTGTTGACTGTTGCAGCCAATCCATCACAGAGGAGTAAGAATAACATTGAAAGTTGGAGTGGGTCATTACTACTATAGAGAACCCAGTTATGTATATTGACTCTCAAGGACAAGCACTATATACTTTGATTTACAAATGGTAAAAGACTATTTGCCAGTCTTTATCCTGCACCATTCAAAGTAAGAATCAAAGAAAAAACACACATTTTTCACAGTCAAAATACTAGCTCTGAGTGGGGAAAGTGACTGCTGAAGAATAAGGTGATATGTTGCATGATGTATGAGTGTCTTAAACAACAAAAGATTTCTTAACAATTTTTCCAGGCTTTGGATCAAGACAAGAAGTATGTAATATATTTTTTATTTTCCTTTTTTCTCCTTTGTGCAGGCATTTAGACACAAAGAAAGAAACCTGATATCACAGGCTTGAGTAAGCCATTGTGTGGGTAGTTAAGAAAAGTTTTTCATTTCATTTCTGTAGAACTTTTTTTCTCTTCTCTATCAAACTGAGGCATTTAGTTTTTTCTGTGTTCAAAGTGAGCAGCTTCAAAATAGTGTATTGTTATTTCTTTTGCAGAGTATTGTAATAATATGGATCAAAAAGATTAAACTTTTAGGAGGTAAAACATGGGAGAAAATCAGAAAAAAAAGTCCTGTACATATACATGTGAGGAAAGAGCCTATGGAGATGACTGAGGGAGGGAATAACAGAGTACAAAAAAGACATTGGGTTGAGGGCAAGATCAAACTGTACATATCAGAGCAATATTAGAACAGTTATATGTTATTTTGAAAATCCCAATGGATGCATGGCATGAAGTGTCTGTCCAGGCCAGCTCAGAGTGGTGCATCAGGGACTGTGTTATTTCTGCCTTGCACCTCCAGACTTTTGAGGGTGTCAGTGACACGAGTGAAAACAAAAACACATTTTCTGACACAATGAAGACCAAAGTAAAGTAGTCAGAAAATTGGAGCTTCCCAGACCATGAGGAGAAATTGAAAAATTCTCAGCTTTTAGATACTGGGCTTTTGTGATACAAGCCAGTTCTGCTATAAACAATGGATTTGTACACCTGCCAATCTCGAACTAAATTTTACCCAATGTTATATTTTGTTGCTGGGTGATTTTCTAAACATTTCTTTTAGTATTAGGGTTCCTTTAAAACATGCCTAGTCTTTTACTAGTCCTACTTTTACTGAAGTCTAGGATAAGTATTGTAGGTAATTTATGGGGAAGGAACACACAAAAAAATATGATCACTTATATGATTCTCCTTGTCACAAAGTTACAGAATTTTTGAGGGCATTTACAAGCAGTTTATTCACAGATGTTACCAATGCTACAGAGAAGTGTATTTTTTTTTAAATAATACCTTTCCCAGATATCAGTCCCAGTATTGGAAAGAAGTATTGAGATTAGCCAGTAGGATTCTTCTAACAAAGTAGAAGTGCCATTGGGCAGTATGCATGTGTCCAGATCAGCAGCGCTTTGATTCACATCTTTCTCAAGCCTTAAAGCCAATTAAGGAAGATTTAAAAGGCTAATCAACCCTAGTTTGTGATTCTGTTTAGTGTCAGGAAAAAAAATATTATCTTTCTTTTTTTCTCTTCTTCGACAGCAGAATATGAGCTTTCCAGAAGAATCAAAGACATGACTTGCTAACATACTGGCTCTGTATGACATTTCCAAGAAAACACAGTCTGTGGGTTGAGCTAGAATGATCCTGGCAGCTAGTGTATACAATTCAGCAGCAGTCACCATCCAAGAATAGGAAGGGCTGCTGTGTCCTGGGGTCTTGAAGTTGGCATGCTGCCACACTCATTCTTACTCCTTTACAAATAGATAAAAGCATACATTGATACTTCTGCCATCCTCTCTATCTATATCCAGTACCCCTACTTTTTTTTTTTTTAATTACATACAAATGCCAGTATTTGACATATACATACACACTCACACCACTTTATGGGGGCACTTCTAAGTTTGAAATTAAAAATTATCTAAAAACTGCCAGCAGACCTTATTTTCAACCTCCATTTCAGCTGTGGCATAACCAAAATGCATGTTTTACTAATCTGTGTTTTTTACATCTTGCAAACAGGTTTGGCAGTGCATTTTGAATGCTTTTCTGGACATGATTTCATCTCTTGTAACCTTCACCTGTATCCATTGCTTAGGTTTACGACCAGGCTCTGGACACTTCCTTGGTTTTTGACAAGTTGCAGTAATAGCAAAAAATTTCAAGCCTCTGGCTTGAAAATGAAATGTCAGTCTGCAAAGTTGCTGGTAGGGAGAGCTGGTGACAGAAAACCCCAGGGTGTGAGTGAAAGCAGCCTTGTACTTTGACAACTGCAGATTCCAGCCCATTAATTACATTGACCTTAACATCAAAGCACTTTCGGCTAAGAGAGTTAACAGCAGCAACACTGTAAACTTACTGGTTTTGGTGTTGTTGTAACAGTTTATATAAATGATCAATTTAAAACAAAGAAAAAAATAAAGAAGATGCATTATTTTCTTCATTCACAGTAGCTTGCATTCCTTCCCCTTGACCTCACCATGACCACCAATTTCCCATGAAGACAGCAGGTACATGGCAGACTTTGTTAAAAACAGAACATATTTATGAGTTGATTTCAGCCTTTGCACTAGATATAAATACCAACCTACTTCTTGAAGGCTGTGTGCTATAGCTGCACCCATCAGAACTGATGGTGCTTCGAACACCTGCACTGGCTGCTTACTGTAGGACTTGAATTGTATAGAGCTGTGTGGTAGGAGAGTGACCCAGGACAGACACAGATCACAATTTATTAGAACACTTTTTATTAATGTTGTGGTTTAATCCCAGCCAACAACCTGTAAGCTGCTCGCTCACTCCCCTAACAGGAGGATCAAGGGGAGAATTGGAAGGGTAAAGGCTGGAAAATTCATGGGTTCAGATGAAGAGAGTTTAATAGGGAATTCAAAAGTTGTGCACTCAAGCAAAGCAAGCAAAGCAAAGCAAGAAATTCGTGCAGTTCTCCCCAGGAGCAGGAAGATGTTCAACCATCCCTAGGACAGCAGGGCCCCTTCACAACTTGGGAAGAGAAATGCCATCACTATAAATGTCCCTCCCTTCCTCCTTCTTCCCCCTACTCTATACACTGAGCATGATCTCACATGGTCTGGAATATCCCTTGGGTTTGGGTCACCTGTCCTGGCTGTGTCTCCTCCCAGCCTCCCATGAACTCCCAGTCCCCCCACCAGTGTGGCAATATGAAAAGCAGAAAAGTGTTGCCTCTGTGTAAGACTAGCTTAGCAATTAACGAAACATCTCTTATGGACCCTCTGTTTAGCACAAATCCAAAACACAGCCTCAGGCCAGACACTGTAAAATTAACTCTATCCCATCCAAAACCAGTACAATTAATTATTTTTGTTTCAGATTTTATTATTAACAGCAGATAAGTATTATCATGGTTTACTCAATTACTTCCTCATACAATCCCATACATATGCAGCTGCAGTAACAGCTGGAAGGCCAGCTCTTTACCAAGAAGGGAAGTCATACTGGCTTGCCAATGTGATTGAACTCATCCTCAGCTGGAGAGAAAATGTGATAAAAAGCTTGTGGGTCAAGTTATAGACAGGGAAATACCCCTCACTCATTATTATCGTGGGAAAAATTTGTTATAAACATATATTTAATATATTACAAATCAAATCAGAATAGAATAATGAGAACTAAAAACTAATTCTTAAAACCACCTTGCCCTCAGCCCTGCCTTCATCTCAGGCACAACTTCACTCCTGATGTTTTTTACCTCCTCCCTCCACCTGCACTGATGGATGAGAAATAGGGATTACAGTCAGTTCATCACAAGTTGTCTCTCTCACTTCTTCCTCCTCACATTCCTTCCTGGCTGAAGCAAGGGACCCTCCCATGGGAAATGATTCTCCATGAACCTCTCCAATATGAGTCCTTCCCACAGGCTGGAGTTCTGCATGAACTGCTCCAGTGTGCACCCCTCCCACAGGGTGCAGTACTTTGGGCGCAGGCTGCTACAGCCTGAGGCACTCACAAGTGCTGCCAGAAAACCTAATTCAGTGTGGGCTTTACCCTGCATGGGTCCATAGGTCCTGCCAGAAGCCTGCTTCAACAGGGGCTTCCCACAGTAACAGCTTCCTTTAGGCATGCCCCTGCTCTGACATGGAGTCCCACCCAGGCTGCAGTGGATCTCTGTATCCCCACGGACACAGCAGTTTCACCACAGTCTTCACCACGGGGTGCAGGCAAATCTCTGCTGTGGTGCCTGGAGCACCTCCTCCGTCTCCTTTTTCACTGACCTGGATGTCAGCACATCTTTCTGTCACACTTTTTCTCATTTCTGTTTCCTGTCAGCTTTTTCCTCCCCTCCTATATGCATTATCCCTGAGACACTGCTGCCATCACTGAGGGGCTCAGCCTTGGCCAGCAGTAGGTCTGTTTTGAAGCCAGCAGCTTTGACTGTTGGACATAGCAAAAACATCTGGCATCTTTTCAGAGAGAGAAACCCTGTATCCCTGTTACCAAAAGCTTGTCAGCCAAACCCAAAACACTGTCCCTTGGTAGTGGTAATACAATCAATCAAAGTTTTGTTGTTTCAGATGTATATATAATATTCTGTAGGATTGCATGTGGCCCGAGTTATACAATCTGTGGTTGGTGCTAGAGTGTGTGAGTGGCTCTGGATGGACACAGTGTCCTGAGTTTAACAGTTCTTGTGGATTCAGCAGAACCACTACACTCCCAAACTTCTCTGTTCTGGTGATACATTCAAGCAACAGCTCCCAGCAAATGCTTTCACTTAATTTGTCCTGCTATTTTCTGATAAGTGCTTCTGCATCTATACCTGTAGATTGCTAGTGGGTCTCATTCACAGCCGTTCATACAGAAAAAGGCCTTTGAGGCATGTCAAAGTTAACACACTTCTGACAACACACTGTGCAATACTTCCACTTAGTGTACATTATTTAAAAGAGTTCATAGTTTTTGCCAAAGTTTCCTGGCATATTCAACTTCAGACACTTCAAACCCCTAAAAACCGAGAATAACGACCAATAAGAGGCAAGAAGGTCTGCAATATTAGGCTGCTTTTATTTCCTCCTCAGCAGTCCTCAGTGCCCAACACTCTATATAACAACATCCACAAGTCATTCTGGGCAAAGTTTTGGTAATGATGAGTCCTAACTAGTTTGTTCTCAGAAGAAGTGAGGTGTATAATTTTAAGTCCAACCTTACTAGTCTAAAAGACTAGATCCTACCTTCTTTAGTAAATATGCAATGTGTTGGGAACACATTTCAGATCAGAAAATAA
Organism: Turdus rufiventris; assembly: GCA_013186435.1. Classification (NCBI taxonomy): domain Eukaryota; kingdom Metazoa; phylum Chordata; class Aves; order Passeriformes; family Turdidae; genus Turdus; species Turdus rufiventris. The sequence continues at coordinate 1,889,248 of PYHW01010813.1, read as the reverse complement.
CTACACTGTGATAAAACTGTGCTGTATGCTGAACCTTGAACTGAAGATCTCTATACTGGTCACTTTATATGAAGTGGAGATCATAATTTTGAAAGATGATGATCCTTTTTACCATCTGAAATTCTACTCATAGAGATTGTGTGTGATGCAGTTTAATTCCTGACACCAGTTTCTTCTTCTCCATTCAGTATTCTCACACTGCTGTGTATCTCTTCACAAAAACTGTCAAACAGCACAGCTGGAGTTAATAAACTGAGGAAGGATGCCCATTACCAGTTACAGACATCCCTGTTGTTTGATGCTTTCAGTATTTCATTATCTCTGCATCATCACTGGTACTCCTGCAACTCAAAAGCCATCAAAATAGCACAGCTTGAAATGACAAATGAAAGCAACAGAAGAACTGCAGCATAGAGCATGCACTTCTGTGGGCTTTTCTAGGTGAACAGATATTTGTATCTGTGCTGTGGCAGTCTTCTACTAGCACAGCAAAGGTTTATCCAGATGTACTCTTTGGCTTAAAACCACTGGACTCATTTCACATAGCCAATTTTCTATAACTGCTAGCATACCTAAGAAATTTTATTTGATCATTCTTCCTGAGATATAGATTTTAGAAAGCTACAAGATTTCATTTTTTCTCTATCATTAAGGAGAGAGAGGAAAATACAGTGAGATCCAGGAAAAGTCTGTATTGACCACAAATAATTTTACTGCAAAATTGTTGTCAATTAATTGGAATAAGTCAAATTAATTGGTACATTCACTGCTGGTATGTGACTCAAGAAGGTACTAAATTCTCAATGAAGAGTTAACATAATGGATCAGAATTCTCTGACCCAGTTTAACAATTAGCTGGAGGTGGCGTCATGTGAAATTTAAATGTACACTCCAGAGCAGGGAGTTCTTTCATCCTTTTCATAAAATTTCACATTAATTCTTTCATCCTTAATAAATATTGCTAGATTTAAAACAGGAAACTATATTTCATTTTATTGGTATAAGCAATATCCACTTAATGCCAACAGCATATTTCCAGAAACTAAAAGTGTATTTCTCTCACCCTTTGTCAGACCTGCATTGCATTCATATAGCTACTGTATATAATTAAACATGTAAAGCAGAAGACTGAAATTGGTAATTAGCCCTCAAGATTTTGTGGTAGTGTCTGGAAATTAAGCCACACAGTTTTCATTATATTCCAGAGAAATCATTCAACTAAAATTCTTTCACCGCTTAGGAAAACAAGCCAGCTTCTAAAGCATTCTTACTCATGGGAGTGCAATTTGCACTTTCTGATTTTGTATGATCAATATCTTTCTATTATATAGGTTGTGTTTCAATCTGTATGTTTTTCTATATAAATTAGAAGTTATGTATTGCAATTTCAGGAACCCAGCCTTGAAGAGATGATTCATCACAATCCTTTACTGATAAAGAAAAAAAACAAAACAAAATAAAACAAAAAAACACAAAATTCACTGTAAAATAAGTACTAAGTGCAAAACAGGGAGACAGACAAATACCCCAGACCAAAGAAGCCACCATTCTGATGTAAAACCCCGATGTTCTCTTATTAATATAGGTAAATATTTTATTTTGGTGTATTATGTTATATATCAAATGCAGCTAGTAAAATGGTTTTTCAGTGTTGTGGTTCAACACCACCCAGCAGCTAAGCCCTAGACAGCTGCTCACTCACTCCTCTGGTGGGAAGTGGGAGAGAATCAGAAAAGTGATGAAATGGTGTGGGCTGAGATAAAGACAGTTTAAAAGGAAAAGCCTTGTGCGAGAGATAAGTTAAACAGTGAATTTATTCACCACTTCCCATGGGCAGGGAGGTGTTCAGCCACATCTGGTAAAGCAGGCTTCATCAGGACTAACAGTGCCTTGGGAAGACAAACACCTTCACTCCAAATATCTCCACTTCCTTCTTCTTTCCCCAGATATAGATCCTGAGCATGATGCCACGGGGTGTGGAATACCCCTTGGGTCAGCTGGGGTCAGCTGTGCTGGCTGGGTCCCATCCCAAGTCACTGTGCATGCCCAGCCTCCTCACTGTGGGGTGGGATGAGAAGAAAAGCCCTTGACTCTGTGTCAGCACTGCTCAGCACCTCTTAAAACATCCCTCTGCTATAGAACAACACAAATCCAAAACATAGTCCCATAACAGCTAATATGAAGAAAATAACTCTGCATCAGTCAAATTCTGTCTGCTCATACAGTTTTAGACACCCATTAATACAAAGATAGGGAATTTTAGAAATTCTTGAAGCTTCATGAAGTTTCAGCTTGCTTTGATATTTGTTGAGCAGTGTTATAAATTTCCATTACAGAGAACGAAATAATAACTTAAAAGCATGGGGGAAGAAAATAAAGTTTCTTCTCACAATTTTGCGTTCAGGGTCTAACTAAAAAAAACTCTTATAATTGGTTTTTTTTTGTTGTTGTTTTTTTTTTTTAGTTTTTCTTTCCCTAATAGATTCTTTGGCCATATCTATGTAATATACCTGGCATATAATAACTCAAGAAGTTGCTAAACCTAAGCATATAGAGCCGGTCATGTTTCCACCTTAATTTACCTGCTTTTTAAAATTTTATTTTATTTTAAATACTGGAAAAGAAATAGATATTGTCTGGTTTAACAGTCAAATACTGTTCTGAGTTTGGGAAAAGTTGGGAAAAACACTTGGGATTAATGGAAGTAAGAACCAACTCTTATCTTCCTGATCATATATATGTGAAAAAATTAGTTATATAGCTCCAGACATTTTCATTCCTATTTAGTTTCTCTGCTCAGATATTGAATATACATTTGAAAATTTTGTTTTTCAATAAAAGTTGGATTGAAATTTCAGTGTTACCAGTTGCATGTTCCTTATGAAGAAAAAAAAGGAAAACAAGAAAGCAAGCAAGCAAGCAAGCAAGAAAGAAAGAAAGGAAAGATTTTCAACCCATAGTCAGAATTCCAAAAACAGGAAAAAATATGCCCTTATTCACACTGACAAGTACTTCTTTCCCACTGACAAATGACTGGTTCCTCTGGTTTCCCTACTGGAAAGTCAATGAACTGTCTCATGTGAGACTGACTGCAAGCTGCACACAGACACCTTTTTTTTTCTCTTTTCCAAAGTTATTTTGAGGTAATTATTTTCTTGTACCTGAACTGATTGCTGAAATACTTTTCTTTCCCTACTCTACCCCCAGACATTTTTTTTTTGTTAATCCCCTGCAGGTATTTAGAATTAGCTTTCATGTTATGCCTTAGTCCTATTTTCCTCAGGCTTTGCAAATTCTCATTTCTTAATAAACATTTTTTAACATTTTTGTTATCCTTTTCTGGAGTCTTTCCAATTCAGCAAAATCTTTTTTGTATTATGGAGCCCAAAACAGTGTAAAGCATTCAAATACCGTTTCACCAATTCTGCACTGAGATAAAAAATTAATTACCTGCCCCCCTTCTCCTGACCTAATTCCTCTCATTATACTGTACATGCTCAATATGGTATTTGCCATTCTGCAGCATGTCACTCTGTATTCTTCTGCAGAGTTTATGGTTTGCTCTGAGCCTGTTTTTTTTCCTGTAGCCATGGAAATTTCTAAATTAGTCTTTCTCCATGTTGCACATTAGAGTCTTTCACACTTCACATTTAGCATGATAAAAGGTCAATTTTGCAGTATTTAGACCCCGATCACAGTGGGGCATATTAGGTCTTCACTATATTCTAAGGCTGCAGTGAACAGAAAAAAATGGTGTAGTTGGATGCAGCAAATTCTTCCAACCCTACCATTATGCTGAAAATGCAAATCTATCTTTTCTGTTAGAACACATTTCCAGGGTTATTTTTTAGAATTACCTGTGTTTTCCTGGGAAGTGGGGATATAAGTTAATTTTCTAAATTATTGCAATATACTGGCCTACATAGCTATATATATCATGCCATCAATTCACACTCTGTCTTCCTGCATTCTGGTAGTTATTCTTACTTCTGAACCTGCATTTTTTATTTTATTTTTTCTTAATTGGAACAAGGAATTTTTTTACAGAAATTCCCTTTTAATCCATGGATTATATCACATTGGTCAAGAAAACAGAATGACTGGCACTGTACTCAGGGAATACACATATTCTCTTCTTTCTACCTTTAACCGTTAGACAGACAGACCTTAAGCAGCAGTGCAAATGCTTTCTATTCCCATGCTGTTTGTTACTTATACAGCCTCCAGGACCTTAACCAACATGCAAAGATCTTTCCACAGCATTGTGCAGCAGACAAAACCCTTTGTTTGCACAGTTAAAGGAAAAATCAAATGTTTGGCTTAATAGCAGTTATGAACTTGACCCAATTACTTGACTGAAGTACAGCATCAGATACAGGAAAACATGATTAAAATATTTCTACATAGATCTTTCCATCACTGTTTTACTAACTCTAGTTAACACATTCTATTCATGTGCTAGCAGCATAAAAATGTCTAAATAGGTACACAGATTTAACCTGGGATAGGAAAATAAAGCCAAACAATGCTACAGTCATTCCTATAGCACAGAATTTGTTGTCTAAAAAGCAATTTACTGTACAACTTCATAGCATACAATGCAAACTGCAAAGAGTGCCTGATGAATAGCATTGTACCAGAAATGGTGGGATGTTTAACCTGTGAAAGGTGCACAGCCACATCATTGCATCAGACCTGACAGATATCCAGTGACAAGCACTGCAGACCGGTATTTGCTTACCCAGGAGACATCAGAGCCTGAAGTTTTATTACTTCAGTTTTATATTGATGCTGTTGCTCTTAGCCTTACAGTCATGTCTCAAGTAACACAGGCTTCTAAAAGGTTGGTGAATACCCTTAGCTCTAAGTTATCTAGGCTTTATTTCTCTTTAATCAACAGAAAGAGAGAAGCATCTCCCAGGGGGCAGCTCATTTTTTCATACACTCTTACATTATTGTTGATGAAATATTTCTGAGAAGCAATTTTCTCTGAGGATTCAAGGAGAAGAGTAGATAGGCTAATTTGAACCAGTTGACTAACTTTTAGAGAGTGAAAGGTACGTACAATGAGTGACACCAAGAGTCACTCCAGGGAGCAGCGTGAACTGCTGCTGTGAGACTGGAATTTTGCTGTCTTACATCTGCTTAACCCATGCAAATTGTTGCGTGATTTACCCTTGGCTGGGTGTTGGCTGAGCTGTGTTAATGATGTGACCACTACCAATTACAGAAGTGAATCTGAGCAGATGATGACCCTGGCAGAGCTGCTGCTGAGTACTGAGCGCAGAGCAATTCATGCCTATGGCTGAAGATCCGTTCTGTATGCAAGTGCCAGCCTCTCTGGCCACAGCTAATAAGTCTGTCACTGATGAAGCCAGGGACACTAAAACTCATCTGCAGTTTTCTGATCAGCAGAGTGCTCTTATTCACAACAGTTTTCTTCTGATGTGGTACTTTGTCACTTTTGAAAGCTTAGCACCAATGGACAGTGTTATTACTTCTTGCCTGTAATGAAGCACTAAGTCGGGATGATGTTGCTGTGAGTGCTTTCTCAGTACAGAATGGAATTATTTGCATAGATTAGCCTGCCAGCTGATGGTCCTTGACTGCTTTAATTTAAAACACACTACTTTCCATTGAAATGCCATACAGGTTTGTTTATTTATTCATTAGTTAGCATCACTAGAAGATGTACAAATTCTTTGAAGAGATTCCTGAGGCAATTTATTTCTTTACAGATGAAAAATTTTGTCCTTTTTTGTTAGGAGGCAAGTATATGTTGAACAATATCTGAAAGCAGTCGAAATTATGAAGCAAAGAACAAACGCTATTTTTTGACATTGCTGTTGACTAACCTTGTGATACTGTTACTACTGTTTTAGGTTTTTAGCTCATTTCTGATAAAGTTCTCTGATAAGGATACCTGCAAGATAACAAGCATAACCTTTTCTTCCTAAGACACCTGGTAAAATGATGAATGACTGGATACATGTAGACTTAAGGTTGACCTCTTGACTTCAACTGTTCAGTAAAATAAACTGGAATAAGACAAAGTTTAGCATCCAACCCTTAAAATCCCAAAGGTTTTCTAAGTGAAACAGAGGCATAGAGCTTCAATCTCCAAAAATTGTTTGGAATTTCATAGATGAAGTTAAAATACCTCCCAGTTTCTACTCTGCATATAGCTTTCTGATTATAGAGATTATAGACATATATATAAACACATATCGAGATTGTATTTAAATATATAGGAAAAATAATATACATATGTAAATGAATATGTGAAATAAACTTTATGAGCCAGAATCATTACTAATCACTGTTCAATCTTTTCACTGTGAGTAGTTATACCAATACCAGTAAGTTTTTCAGACTGTCTGAGAATTTTCCAGTACCCCCATTCTAATCTTTCAAGTAGTCTCACTCAGAAGATATTTTACCCAATCTTCTTAGCCTGTAAAGGATAAGAGAATCAAAAAATCTAAAATCAGGAAAGATATAATGTGTCATTAGTCCAAATTTCTGCCAGCACAGAATACATCTCCACATTTACAATTGCATTAAATTATTTCATTATTTTATTTATTTGATAGGTAATTTTCAATAAGCCTTTTTCTTCTTTTTTTTATATCACCCTGTTTGACATTGCTCCCTCAAATATTCATAGACCTGTCATCATAATCCCTTGTAAGCTTTATTTGGTGAAGATGATGTGTGTTTAACTTTTTTAATGATTTTTTTTCCAATCAATAACTGTATTATAAATTCCTCTTTCCTTTTAATCAGGTTAGAAATTCAGTAAGAAACTACCTGGAGTGAAAGTGCCATTTCACATCTTTAGCTGCTGATATTAGAGAGAATAGAATATGTTTCCTCCAGGGTGGCAGAAATAGATAAAAAAGTTATGTATAACATCTGGATGATGATATTTAAAGTTATGATCCTCAAAAAGAAAGATACTTCACGTTACCTAATTTACTGAGCTCTGTTTTTGTTACCTTCTGCCAGTGTGTTCATGAAGATGTTCAATGAGATTTGAGCAGCACTGGGGTATGTAGAGCATTATTAACACCTCTCTGACAAGAAAAAAAAAACTAATCAGAGATTAATCATAATGAAAGGTAATGCCTTTTTTTTTAAGCTCACATTCTATGCATTGCTATATATACTACATTTCTTGTGAATTCTTAAAAAATATTTCAAATTCACCCTTGGTTTAATAGGTTAGATCTTTACTGAAGTCAGAGGAATTACAGTGCCTATTATGCTCACTGCATTAACCCTATGTTCTGCAGCAAATTGTTGAATTTTTTTGATAACAAGTTAATTTAACATTATTTCCTGCTTATGTACTCTTGCTACCTGAAATTTTCCTCAAGGTACTAAAGGATTTATTGAAGTTTTTCTCTGATCTCATATTTAGTACTTACTTAAGAGACTTATAAAAACAAGTTCTGTGAATTATCCAGTCTGCTTCCTGAATTTGGCCATGTTGATGTCTTCATACATATAACATTTAAAAGATGTATTCTGTGTGATGATTGCATTCCCAGAAAAACCCAAAATCAAAACCAAGATGCATGAGACACATTTAAATATATATATACTCAAAACTCCAGCTAGTGACAGTCCATCTGTCCAAAGCAGCTATAGACAGTGGAACACTATAACTATGGAAACCATGTAGAAATCCAGTATCAGAGGCTATGTATTAAATTTACTGGAAAGTAACAGAAGAGAGGAAAAAAAAGAATGTTCAATATTTAGAGACTGAGAAAATTCCAAGCATATTCTCAGACTCAGCCAAAGGGAATAACTAGGTATGTTGATCATCCCTCCAAACTCTATCAGACAACATTGTTTTATGAACAATTTTATTCAATAATTGTATACAGGGGGGGAAAGGATACAGAAATATTGCAAAAGTAATGTAATATGGTCTCAATTTAAAATGAAGTTATAATGTATTTAACATCTGACATAGCACAATAAAGGAAGACTATTTTGGAGATTTTGTGCTTAAGTTCAACTATAGCTTTCTAGTACATTTTATACTCTTTCTGAGTTTTTCCTCCCTTCTGTGTGTCAGTTTGATCATACAAGAAAACAATTTGATCACAGCTGTCAACATACAAACATCAAAGTTAGATTCTACTGCTCCTCAACAGTGTAATAAAGTGTTGTGGAATTAAGATGGTAGTAGGTGGCAGCAACAGATATTGATACAAGGCTTTACAATTCAAAATGTCTGTCTGGGGACTACACAACTCTTCTCAGTATGATATTTCAACATCTCAGACATCTAGTTCCTGTAAAAGATTCCTAAAGAAACCACCACAAGAGAATGCCTACAGTATGAAATGCTTTGCAGACTCAGGTTCCTGGACCCTGGCTGTCACCATCATTAACAGCACTAGTTTTTCACTGAATTGAGAAATGCAAATTGCAATTAATCCTTTTCTTCAGATTCAATAAATAGTTAAGGCATGCACAGATTTCTTTTAAACTTTCAAGTCAGTGGTGAGGAGTAAATATAGTTTTATCTTTAGGATTTGAGTTATATCCAAAAATGTAAAGCAATTCAAAATCAAACAGAATCAAAGTCCTTTATTTCATCCATGCCACCCTATATTATTCCCTGACTCAGTATTTCAAATGAGAGCCTTATCCAGTTTGAAGGGTCACATTGTGTTATGGTACTGTATGTAACACAATACGATGAGTGTAATAGGCATGAAGCATCAAAGAAATAGTGTATCTGCTGAAAGTTGACACAATTTTCATTTGACAATAAATGCAATGAATTTTAACCTGTTACTATGAGACTTACTGATACTTTCATATTATTAATGCTCTCAAAAATTAATTACATTATTATGTGTATATGAGTACAATTATAATGCAATTCAATTCCAGTGGGAATTATGAAATTTCCAAAAAATAATAATGTGATTTCCTTTTCTTCCTATGCTATGCCTCCCCTGTCTGTGTGCCATTATGTTACAAGAACTTCAGGTGCTTGAGTCCAATATAAGCAGAAACAAATTAATGAAACTTCACCACAGTGTGGGATTTGAAACTATTTATTATAGGTCCACTGGATTATTAAGTAACTCATCTGTCTAGTACCTGGGAAGGAACCTTTTGATTAAAATATATATTTAAAGGTGGTTTGAGTAAACTTAAATTCATAAATACTTACAAATCACATTGGTGACTCACAATTTTAAATCTGTGTTATGTTCATATATATGTTAGGTCTGCAGCATCAAAGTATTTAACTTAAATAAATGTATTTATATTATAGGGATATGAGTGTATGTGACACATGATGTAGAGGTTTGCATGTGTTTTTACAGGCACCACATATAATATACACAGACACATATAGATATATATATATATATGCAGAAAAGAGAGGGACCAAAATTAGACTAACATTAATATGGCCACAATTTTATTAACACAATGTGGATGGGTATTTTTAAGTCAGGTGGTATCTAACCCTTCAGCAAACTGCTAAGTAAGAATAAAAGGTCTTGTTTTCCATGAGTGTGGTGGCCATGAATACCACTGGAGAACTGAAAAGAAAATAATTAACTCCTGCATCTGTTTCCAAGTAGCCATTGAGCAACAGTAATGAAAATGAATTCTAAAGAATTTGTGTTGATGATCATATCTCCCCTAGGTAGTCCTGGCTACACCTAACCAGTTGAGGACATAACAATTAAGCCTAATTCTGTTATTTATAGATCTAGTTCTTCAGAAATGCAGATTTTAAACACCTATAAATAAGGGATGATAAGTCTACTAAAAGAGAAAAAAATATTTTTAAACCAACACTCACATCAATTCATGTCCAAATGCTACCCTGCCTTGCCCACTTAGGTCCTGTTTAAGCAATTTTGTACTCTTAAATTTTATAGACATCTTTATTTAGTAGACCGTTAGGTTTCAATGCAATCTGAGAAATTTCTGATAATATTAGACAAAGTTCATTAAAACACTTTAGTTGCTTCATGAGTAAATATTGCCAAAACCACTTTGGGTTTTGGTAATTTCTCTATTGAGTTGGCTAGGATGATCTGATATATTTACTCCTTAGAATTTTCAGAATGACAAAGACTCACATTTTAATCTTCCTGTCCAAGAGTTCCACTAGCAAATTATTTTGCAGTTGTCCTCCCTCTTTCTTATTTTTGTTTTACTTGGTTGTTTGGTTTGGTTTGGTTTGGGTTGATTTTTAGCAGTAAAGCAAGAATGAAGCAACATCTAAGTTTGTAGTGTTATCAATATTCAAAGGAATTTTATTGTCTTGGCTGAAAGAGTACAAGAAGCAGAGCCATTTCACTCTAGCAAGGCAGGTATGGGATTTCCCAATAACTGACTTCCCTACAGAACAGATATGATACTGAGGACCAAAGACAGAATCTGCACAACCTTGTTGGTGATGTATTTTTAACAGAGTAAATTTAACTGACCTCTGTCAATACATTTTACTGTCACAGTTTTGTAAGACATATTTAGCCTTCAGAATGGCAAATATGCCTTTTCTCTCTCAGTCTCCCTGTCTTATTTCCTGGAACAGCGTGAGCACTCTTCTCTGAGATTGAACTGAAAGCAGGGAAACACACCCATACAGCCCAAACTCTACTGAAACAGGTTATCCTACTATGTTAGAGAAACACCTGGCATGGAAACTTAATCTACTGCTAACAGGAGTAATTCATCTTTGGAGTCAACTGAGTCATTGTGAGGAACATATTTAATGATTGCTCTCTGCCCTGCAGCGGTTACATTTTTATTTCTGGGTACAATTCACTATGTTGTTTATTCTGCATACAGCCTCAAGTCATCTAAGGCTCTCAGATCAGGAACAGAGCTAGTATTGAACTCTCTAGGACAGAAAACCTTTTTCAATACAAGACTATGATTACTATTTGACCTATTTCACTTTGTTTTGAGAGGTTGTATGAAATATGCTCATTAGAGGAACCTGAATTTGGCTTCTTTCGATAGCTCCACAGTCAGCTTAAATCAAGCTAAACCAGGCAGCTATTAGAAAGGGTAATTCTGTCCATAATTACCTTCACCTTCTCACCAGGGCTTCCTTGCTATTCTCTTGCATTAACTTTACTTATTCCAATCTATGGTATGAATCATATATATAAAAAAACCCAAACAACTGCTGAGCTCTATAACCACTCTAGCTGTCTGTCAGGATTTAATAGCAAGCAGCAACCAAGCCCCATGCAGTTGCTTGCTCAGTCCCAAACCAGCAGGATCAAGGAGGAAATCAGAAGGAAAAAAGCCAGAAAACTCACGGGTTGAGATAATGATGGTTTAATAGGGAAAGTAAAAGCGGTGCACACAAACAAAGTCAAACAATAAATTAATTCGCTGCTTCCCATGAGCAGGCAGGCGTTCAGCCATCTCCAGGAGAGCAGGACTCTCTCACATGTAATGGGAACATGGGAAGACAAACACCATCACTCCAAATACCCAACTCTTCTTCCTTCTTCCCCCACTTTATACACTGAGCATCTCACATGGTCTGGAATATCCCTTGAGTCAGTTTGGGTCACCTGTCCTGGTTGTGTCTCCTCCCAATCTCCCATGCACCCCCAACTTCTTTAGGCAGGGGAGTATAAAAAGCAGAAAAGGCCTTGGTTCTGTGTAAGCCCTGCTCAGTAAGAACAAAAACATCTCAACATTATCAACACTGTGTTCAGCTCAAGTCTAATACACATGCCAGCCACTGTGAAGAAAATCAACTCTATCCCAGCCAAACCAGCACACTGTCAAAAAATGGAAACAGAACATGCAAATAGGTATGAGAAGAAAAAATGACCTAAGTGTGCATTTTTCACTAAGTGTGATCCTACCCACAGTCTTTTCCAGTGCCTGGATATTATCAGATACAAAATGTAAGTAACTGCAGAACGAGCTAGATCAGAAAGTTCAAACAAACAGACACAAAGATTTAAGAAGGGCAGGATCATATGAAGAAGGCGAACAGGAAGGAGAGTAAAACCACCTGTGTTATGTCTTCAATTATATTAGATTAAACATTACACGAAACTTCCCCCTTTGATCAGTCTAACTTGATTGTGAAGCCTCAAGGTTTAAAGTTTGATTATGTTTTGATTCAAAGCAGCTTTGAATTAAAGTCAGTCATGAAGACAGTAGTTCTAATGGATTTAATTTATTTCCTATTAACACAATTTGCAGTGAGCACCAACAGAAGGTGTCATTCACTGGTATCATCAGTGATACATGTAGTCTCAGGTGATAGTAAGTAACAGAAACATTAGAGAAATGTGATATAGGTAGATGTGGAATAAATGCCTTCTTTTTCCCAAGAAGATTTGATTTGGTCTCTGTTGCTCAATATAGCCTTAAATACTGGGGTGTGAGATTTTTCCTAGCATTCCTACAGACACTGAGATGTGATGATGATCTGAAGCTCATTTACTGTCTTTTAGGAAATGTCTCCTATTTCTGAAGCATAGGACATAGAGAACAAATGTTCTTGATCTCCTGGTTTTTACTGCTTGGGCATTTTTTATGCTTTTACCTTATAAACACCCTTGTAATTTTAGAATCTTTTTCCCCCATTCTGCTAATAGGTGAGATTTCGCTTTTATTTCCTTGTCATCATTCATTAATGATGAAATACTTTTCTTGAACAGGAATGCATAGTGTTACCCAGAATATTTAGGGCCAAAATACAGCACTGACTTTCTTGAAGGCATGACTTTCTTTCCTTATTTATTGATCCTTATGAATCATCAGGATTTAAAGTATTTTTAAATGTAAATGGAGATTCAGTGAAGTGTGTTTTTTGAAGTATCTACAGGAAAAACTCATCCAGTTCTAATTAGGCTCTCTACACAGACTTGTATTTAACAAGCACAATTTCAGATTTGGAACTGCACTTCAGATTTGGATTTTGGTTGGCAAGCAAATAATTCATAATATCTGGTAAAGTTCTGTAGCAGTGATGCCAAGTACTGAGAGTTTAACTCTGAAGTTAATGCCATTTTTTTACAATAGAAATCACATTCAATATAGCCCAGGCTTCAAACAGGATATGCAGTGCAGCTAGAAAAAAACGTTTCAAATTATGTAGTACATACACCATGTAATACATGGAAATTATATGCATTTTTCCAGTGCTGGATGTAGAAATCAATCCTTTTGTCAAGTGCTTCTATTGTAGACTGCCATGTTGGAGACCTACATTCAAACAAAGGACTGGGAAGGTTGGGCACTTAGCTTCCAGGGAGAGCAGCCTTCTGTCACTCAATAACTCCTCGGTCGCAGACGATGAACGAGCTACGGTAGATGAGACACTTCAGACGAGCTTCTGAAAACTCTTTTGATAAAGTCTCACATCTGAGGTTAATGACAATAGCTAAGGTGTGGGAGTCATGTAATAAGCGTAAATCTGACTTGGAAAATTAAAAACAAAGAGCCTGAAACAAAGAAAAAAGTAACACTAGTTTGAAGAGAATGGCATTATAGTCAGAAGGAGTAAATAATGAGGAACAATGCAGTATGATACATACGAACTTAGATGATTTAAATACTAAAAGATGAAAGCTAGTTCAAAGCAGCTAAATAGAGAGCGCTGACAGGTTCCTAAGGGAAAAAAGGATATCAAACAATTGGGTGTGTCATTAAATATACGAAATCAAAAGGTAAAAAGAGTCTAAAAGATAATTCTGTGTGCAGCATTAAATATGAACGATAAGTAATAAGATGAGAAAAGAAAAATCTATGTCTAACATTAAAAACAAAGGAACATTACCAACTATGCCTAAGTAGGGCAAAAAGGAGTCAGGTACAATTTATTAATATAAACAAAATCTAGAAGAAACAGACTAACTAAGAAGTGAACAAAGGAAAAGGAATCCACTTTCAGTTAAAATTCTAGAAGGTTATTCAATCCTAGGAAATAGGAGTGTTAAATACTTCTTGCTGTACAGTTAAAAGCTCTTCTAGGCTCCAGCTTTTGCTCACTGTGTCCATAGCTCAGCTAAACTATCACCACTATGAGCTCAAAAGTCATGCCTAGGGCTTGCCTAGCCCACGTACTTATTGACAGGAGACACTTGAGGCCCAGATGATAACTCTGTAAGAAAAGTCAAAGCAAGAGAGACTGGATTTGCAAAAATACTTGAGGCACCAAAAGTTACAGATTAGAAGCAGCCCCAAAATCTCAATAATGAGGTCTCACAAATACTTGTGAAACTCTGGACCCTAATTTATGCTAGCAGAAATATTGGTACTATGAATTCTTATAGTTGAAGTCCATTAATAGTAAATCCCATCAGTGTTAAATCCTACTGTTCCTGTTATTTCTAATTATGACGCAGCAACATTAAGAAATTGACGTTTCGTTTTTTTCCTTTGTCAACATATATAGTCTCCTTTTTTTCTTTAAAAGAATGACCCTATCATAGCTGGGCGTTCTTCTAAATTTTTGAACCCATGCTAGTTTGTCCAAAATAAATATTTCCTGGTATATAACTTGTTACCACAACAATTCACTCAGGAGTTAATTTTTGACATAAATGGTAGGTAATTAAGAAAAACAAGGTATTTGATAGGTTTTCTAAATTAAAAAGTTGAACTTTTTCTTGGTTTTCTCCCTTTTCTAAATTTAAAAATTTAAACATTCAAAAGTGGAAAAATTCTGGATGGAATAACAACTAACTGAACTGACTGTAATAACAGTAACTGCATGAAATACTACTAAAATGACTGTGTAGCTCAAAAAACTGATTTGTTCCATTTTGTAGAGGCAGGAGGATTCACTGCAGATTTAGTGTGGTACTTCAGTTAGTGCAGCAAGCTCTGTGAGACTGCTGGCCCATCTTTTAGGATGGTTGGTCCAGATTACTGTGCCAGGATGCTCTATGCCCCCACTGATCATTCAGCCTACACTGATCATTTGGCTACATGTGAGGCATGCTGCTAATTGCTGGATTATATTTTGCCCTAGTCAAGAGTGTGGGAATAGTATAAATTCTAACTGAAAAGAATATAGAAATTGCTTACAGCAGGCTGGACAATATGCTTTTCTCCAGAAGGGAAAATAAATTAAAAAAAAAAAAAAAAATTTTTTTTAAATTTAAAAAGTAAACAAAATTCACTCTAACTCCCCTCTCCTACTGGAATAGCCTTTCAGTCTTCTTTAACTGCTAGAACTGAAATTTCTGGTGCTACAAAAATGAAGAATTAGAATTTTCAGGATGGTTCTAGGGAGATCACTTCTCATTTAGTTTTGGTGGTTTTTTTATCTGAAAAGCCTGCAAATCAATAAAAATAAACCTACCATACAAAAAATGTTTAATTACCTAGACAAAGGTAGGTTCTAACCAGTTCAAAGCTTTCAAATTAAAGAAAGTCTTGTATGAGGATGAGAGAAACAGGTAAAATATCTTGCAGAAACACAAGAGAAAGATAAAGAATAGCAAGCTGTTAAAGTGTGTCTGGGAGTACTGTTGCTGATCACACCTTCATCCTCCAATGCAGATGAAGGAGAATGGTAGTTGGTCACCAGTGTCATCTTGGGTTGGCTTGGATCAACCAATTTACTACAGCCCCTTGACAATGGAGAAGCAGCTTACTGTGGAGAAACAAACTCTAAGATACACCAAAAGTAAGGCCTTTTATGAAAAATATAACTTAAGCTACATTATGTCGTGAATGGGGAGCAGAAGATGGCAAAGACTAAAAAGCAAGAGTTCACAAGGTCAGATTTTCTAGGAAAATTGGGAGAGACATAGATATCTGACATCTTTGCATTTTATGCCATTTTAGTTCTTTTACAGATCTGTAATCTATTAAGAGTTCAGTAGAAGGGGTCCAATAAACTTATTGTATTATGAGCAACAGCACAATGGACAATTTAGACTTGAGAATGAGGGCTTTGTGGGGTAACAACAAAAGAGATGGTGTGATAACAGAATGAAAGAAGAGATAACACCTTTTTTTATCAGATATGGAGCATAGCCAGACTTTTATCTCTGGCTATCTGTACCTATGTATGTGTAGCACAGACCAGAATGCTTCAAAGTCAGGACATCTTTAGTTATCACCAGAGCAGATGCTGGAACCTATGCCTGTATCTATGTTAGTAAACTGAACTGCGCAATGCTGTCTGTTTGTTAGCATGGTGCCTGGCACAGATTTTTGTCTTAGCCAATTAGCATGTTCTATTGAATACATATGCTTTGTTTATATTTTGTATATATCAAAGCATATTCACAAGCCTGTAGTAGTCATCATGTCATTGCAACCAGATTGACCTCATTATGTGCCACAAGACTAGCTAGGGTTATTTCATCATTTCAGTTGTTACTAGGTTTTCTGCTATCTTTCAGCAAAAAATTCTTGCTTACCCTCCTACTCTTTTTAATTTTTCTTAGTTTTTCTGAAATTACGCCATTGCTCTATTTTATAAGAAATACTGTGCTGATTTTTTTTTTATTTCTGAACATACATATTGTCTAATTTTCTAACAATGACCCTTGTATTTTGAGAGATTATTTTTTTTTCTTAATAGGTAAACAGAGCTGGTAATGATGCACAGTCCTGCCCAGTGTCTGTTCTAAAGTTAAATCAATCATTATATTCTCTCTGCATAAACATCAAACCCCTCTCACTTCAAAGGAGGTAATTTTTAATACGATAAATCTAAAGCTTCTTATGTAATTATCCAGATGTGATTTAACATTTTAGGAATCTGAAGAGCTCTAGACCTAGAATTTTCACAGAGAAGCATGTGTTATTCCTTGTTCATATAATGATTCTCTGTCCCACTGTTTGTTTCATATCTAAGTTCATTTTATTAATTTGACAGAAATTTTTATTCAATATGTATAACCTCTTCAGTATAATGCATGACAACATTTTGAGAGATCATGAGGGAATGAGAACAAGAAAAAGATATCCCAAATTTTTTTAATGAATAAGAATTATGTGGAACTGTCAAGATTTCACATGCTTTTCCAGGTATAGGGAAGTGGAGAGCAGCGCAGTGGAAAGTGACCTGAGGGTCCTGGTCAGTGAAAAGTTGAACATGAGTCAGCATTGCCCTGGCAACCAAGAGGGACAACCCTGTCCTGGGGGACATCAGGGACATCATGGCCAGCTGGACAAGGGAGGGATTGTCCTGCTCTGCTCTGAGCTGGGGCTGCCTCCCCTCAAATGCTGTGTGCAGTTTTGGGCACTGCAATATAAGATATTAAGCTGTGTCCAAAAGAGGGCAACAAAGATGGTGGAAGAGCCTTGAGGGGAAACCATATGAGAAGCAGATGACATCACTTGGTCTGTTCACTCCAGAGGAGACTTCATTGCAGTTATAGCTTCCTTTGTGGGGGAAGAGGAGGGGTAAGTACTGATCTCTTCTGTGTGATCAGTGACAGGATCCAAAAGAATGGCATGAAGCTGTATCAGGGAGGATATCAGGAAAAGGTTCTTCACCCAGAGAGAGAGGTTGGGCACTGAAACAGGCTCCCCAGAGAAGTGGCCACAACACCAACACCAAGCCTGACAGAATTCAAGAAATGTTTGGACAATGCTGTCAGGCACATGATGTGACTCTTGGGGTGTTCTGCACAGGACCAGGAATTGGACTCAATGATCCTAATGGGTCTGTTCTAACTCAGTTTATTCTGTGAGTCTATGCTAAATAGTTCAATTGTATACTTGGAGAAGTGCGTATCTTACATTTTAAATTAATTCTGCTTATGCGGTATGTTTTTAGAGAATTTTTTCATTCCTCACTTCCTTTCCTTCTCACCTAAAATATGGGAAGATCTTCATCAAAAAATCACAGAATGTCTGAAATGGGAAGGCACCTCTGGAAATCATGTAGTCTAGCTCCCAGTTTAAGGCATGGTTAGTTAGGGTGGGTTGATCTGATCTGGGTCCATCTGGGTTTAAAGTATCTCAAAGAATGAACAGTTCACAGCCTTTCTGGGTAACCTGGGCCAGTGTCTGACCCTCTCACAGTGAATGTGTTTTCCTGATGTTTAAATTAAGCTACTTGTATCTTAGTTTGTGGCCATTACCTCTTGTCCTTTCCTTGGATACTGCTGAGAAAAGTCTAGGTCATATTTACACCACGCAAACAGGAACATATACACATTGATATTGCTCCCCCAGTGCTACCGCATCCGAGGCTTACCCTGCTCTTAGTAACTTTAGCAGGGCAAGCCTGGGACAATAGCATGAAGAACTAGGGTAAAAGATATAATGAGGCTCTTTCTTCCAGGGGTTTTCTTGGTTTATTTCTTCATGGTTTCTAGGGGGCAAAGAGGAAGTTTCCCAAAGACTGGGATCTTTTGTAGGGTCAGGAAAAGAAGGGGAGGGGAAACTTGGCTTCCTGCTAGTAGGGTAGCAGAGGGGTATACAGGGGTAGTCCATATTACAGGGGTCACAGGAATTAAGGGACATACCATTCTTAATACATCATGGGTAGTGGGTTACAACCCCCCAGGACATTCTTTTTCTGGCAGAACAGTCATAGCTCTCTCAACCTCTCCTCATGTAACAGACACTCTCATTCCTTGATCACATTATGAACCTTTGCTGGACTAGATCCAGAATGCCCATTTCTCTCTTGCAAATAGAGAATTTCAAATGTGTCTCAGCAGTGCTTATTAGAGGAGAAGGGTGGCATCCCTTGAGCAGCTGGTAGCCCTCCTATCTGTGTGGCCCAGGATACTGCTGGCCTTCAGTGCTGCAAGGACATTAAGGTAAAGGTATCTAAAGATATCTCCTGTCTGAATAACCTGTCATACAGACAGGAGACTGAGGATGATATATTTTAAATATTCTTAGTTATAGATGACTAACCAATTTCAATGACAATTTGGCACTTAGATATTTCAGTGAACGTGAACCAGAAGATGTTTGTTTATTATCAGGCAGAAAGTTACAGCAAAGAAGAAAAAAGGGTCAGATCTCTAAAAATCCCTTTTCCCAAACTTGTGTTCCTACTGTACTATATATATATGTGACATTAATATAATAGATTTCAAGCTACTGACATTATAATAGATATCTAAAGCTGACATTAATTCAGATGTACTTTTAATCTTGGTAAATCTGAAAGCAGATCAATTCCAAATGAAACAAAATACCAAGAAAAACAACACCACTGTTTTGCAAGCAAAGTATTTACATTGAGAGCTTTGCAGCAGCAGGAGCTCTGACCAAGGAAACACAAAATATAAAAGCTGTCACCTTCTAAATATTTTTCTTTCATCTTGATTTCTCGGTAGAAACTACATATGATTAAGATAGTATCTTTTTTATTAACTTGTAAGAATACCATTTTCAGAAACATTGCTTGTATGAAGAAATCTGGACTAAAATTAAAGGTGGCACCACAAACATATACTGCAGTGAGATAAAAATTAGCAAATTTTTGTGCTTCTTTATCTAACGAAAGGTACAATATAGTGGCAGGAAAAAAATGTATATATATGTATTAGAAATCCCTTTGCTACATTAACCACAATGTTAACATAGTAGTGAATTTTATGATTACATGTAAAAACGATCATTGTTAGCATAATTCACAAGCCTCAGAAAAGTTGTTAGAATTAGATGGCTACTCTAAGGAAGCCTTCATTTGTTACTCAAGACAAAATAAAATGCTACAGAAATATTCGTGTAAGTTTTGAGGATTGATTTACTGGTTTCTAAATAATCACTGTCTATACAGGCGAAAAAGTATATATATAGTATACATATGTAAGATAATGTAAGTTTAACAATAATTACAGGATTGCAAGCAATTTAACCATCACAATTTTTGTCCAAGGTTTTGATCTCCTGAGGATTTGATCTTCATCTCCCAGTAGTGAAGAAGACCTTTCTCCTAGAGGAGAGCACTGTGTTCAGACAGTGAAGAACAAGAAGATGCAAGGTCACATACAAGTCTTATGCTTAAAATAAATCAATTTCAGAAGTTACAAGATGAAGGACTAAATAACTAACTCGAATATCATGTTGTCATGACTGACTTTAACTCAAGTAAGCAAATTCAAGATTCATCAATATTTGTGAACCTACATCCTGTTCAGGGGCCTCAGGTGACTTGGATATGCTATTGGAAGTGCTTAAGTATAAAATAAATATCATATCCTGTTGCTGTTATTATACATGCAATATAATAAAGGGAGAAGTGAAACAAATTAGAAGGAAAATGTGAGAAGCAATGCTCAGTAACAGTCAGGTGACCAAATGAGTTTTGTAACCTGAACAGTAGTAAAAGAAGGCAAGTACAGTAATTTCACAACTATAAGGCGCACCCTTTTGACTAAAATTTTTATGGAAACCCAGAAGTGCACCTTATAATCTGGTGCACCTTATATATGGACAGTTGGAAATTTGCCAACCCGCAAGTGTGAGCCAGGAGCCAGGGCTGCCCCGAGACGCGGCAGTGCTGCAGAAGCCCCGAGCGGCTGTGCAAGTCACACCTCATCAGCCGTGCCAGCTGGCGCCAGGGGCAGGCGGGAGTGCTGGGGCCCGCGCACAGGGAGGGCACCTGGGGCTGGGTTTAAAGGTTACACCAATCTTTGAAAAATGTTTGTAAATTGAGCACCTGCCAGTAAACCCTGCGATCGTGGGATTCCATTACTAATTCATTACTTTGTTGCGCGTGGATCCTCACTGGGGAAGAAAGAGAGCCTTATAGTCCAGTGTGCCTTATGTATGGACAAAGTTCAGAAATTTGCCGACAGCCGGAAATGCACCTTATAATCCGGTGCGCCTTATAGTCGTGAAATTACTGTAATACAGGTCCCATTTATATTATTTCCTGCATGTTTCATCTCTCCCTCTGTCCTGAAGGAAGCACTATTCACCTCTCCCCTTCAGTCTCTGGAAATGGGCGGCAGTGCTGCAGTTCCACAGGACATGGCAGGCCAGTGTTTCCAGCCCCCTCTGCTCCTTCATCTTTTCTACTCCGCTACAAATTCAGTCAGCAAGAGTACACCAGTTTTTCTGTAACTTTGTTTAATGATATGAGAGCCAATTAGATGAAAGAAGCACTAGGAATACTCAGGTGACAAGATTTCCAATACCTGCAGTGGCAAAACTCAGCTGGAGCTACTCAGGCTCATTTTCAAGTTGAATGTATTAGTCTTGCATGTCAATGATGAGCAGCTGCCTCCCTCTGAGAGACTGTACTTTAAGAGACTGCTAAAAATCTTAAAGCTGAATCCACTCCTAAGCTATTAATTAGTTTGGTCCAAAATATTAGTCTGTCTTAATTAAGCCAATTCCATACAGACCAAAATACATTTGCTAACTGAATTTAAGCCTAAATGGAAGCATTTCTATCTAGGAGTATGATATTAATGAGACTCATTTAATGAAGGTGGTGATTTTCTCAAAAGATAAACAATGGGGGAAAGATACCCAATACCTAGAAACAGATTCCTGAATTTTTCTATCTTTATTTTAAGTTATGTACTTTTAATCACGAAAAAGTTTTTCAAAAAATTGACCAATATGAGCCACTAACATCTATCTATTGTGCTATGATAGAAAATTTGGATTTATTAATACTATGCTCACTGAATCTTTCTCTCAAAATTATCCCCTTATGAAGCAAAGTTGTATATAGGTAGGATATTTTCTGATTGTATTTCCACTGTGGGAACTAGAGTTCCTGCTATTTTACTAGCACTAAAAAGTGATTGGCACTTTAACAAAAATCAGTACAAAATAACAATTTTCTCTTCAGCAAAAGTGGGGCAGTGAAATGCCACAGAATTTGCAGGGTGTTGAGTCTCCATCTTTCTGTGTATTTTCTGATTAATAATAGAGAGTTCATGGGTACCTTCACAGTACCCATCCAGGGCAGGAGCATAGCCAAAATCCATTTCATTTGGGTGCAAATCTTCTGTATAGGATTTACACTTCTTCTGACAGACTGAGGAGGCTGCATTAACTCACAGTCTGAACTCATTCTCTGTCTGCACGTTTTCACTACCTGAGAGAACACAATTGCATTTATGACTTATCAAGTTCCTGTTTTCTTAAGCAAAGCTGTCCATTTGTAGAAGTGGGAGAAGGAATGTTCATTTTGAAACAAATATCCTACGTTAAATCATTGAAAAGTCACCTTTTTTCGATTGAAAAATTAATCAAACAACCTTTGGGATAATATTAAAATTCAATACATTGGTGCAACATGCCTAATTATTTTGAAAAACATACTGTTTTAACAAGATACTTCCCCTTTTCTTAAATGCAAACAAGCACAAATTGTAAACAAAAAAAACAAACAAACAAAAAAAAAGTCTTTTTTAACCAAAATCTATGGACTTATGTGCAGAAATATATCCAAAATGAAACTGGGAAAACACTGGGACCATGTTTAACATATCCTCTCACTCCAGTCCTTGTAGATTTTAGGAAGAATATGAGCTATGCTTTGGGACTGCCTGACCCGAACAATTTCCATCATTGTTCATCCTGGAGGAAATATTCTAATCCATTGCATTAGCTGTTAAGATTGCTCACCTACATTGCAGACAACTCTGCACAACAGTACTGAAATAGCACCATTTTGTGTGATGATACTGGTCA
This sequence comes from Turdus rufiventris, assembly GCA_013186435.1. Classification (NCBI taxonomy): domain Eukaryota; kingdom Metazoa; phylum Chordata; class Aves; order Passeriformes; family Turdidae; genus Turdus; species Turdus rufiventris. The sequence continues at coordinate 1,866,625 of PYHW01010813.1, read as the reverse complement.
TGTCAAATCTCTAAAGGATTTTTTGTTTAAATAGCTGTGTATGACTTATTTATGTTTTAAACTGCAGAATATTTCTCGTTCCCTAAACCAAAAGGGAAAGAAAGAATAATAATATTTAAAGGTATTCTCATTCTGTCATTCACCAAATTTTGCAATCAAAACTCTTTATCTTTGGGGAAAAAAAAGATTTTTTGATTTACAGTAAAAGAGAAAAATCACTAGCTCTGCTAATATGAAATAATTTTTGAAAGAATTACTGAAAGGAAAAGGCTATGCACTTGAAATTTCCAGCCAAAAGGAATGGAATGGAGAGAGAAATCACAGATTGGTATGAAAGGGGAAAGAAAATAAATTAACAATGATGACTAAATACATTTTCTGAAAATAGTCATCTTCCCTTTCATTTTATAAACTGTCTTGCTATTAAACAGGAAGAGAATTTTAAAATTCCATAAATAAGCAACTATCATAAAGGAATTATTACCGTATATTATGGCAATAAAATACCCTCCATTTTTCTGCTTCCTTGACACAGCTTTGTCTTTTTTGTGATAGATGAAGAGAAAAGCAGACAAACAGACAATTTTTTTTCACTGCCTTGTTGCTGACACTCAAGTTGTTGAATGTTTTTCAAAAGAATGTAATTTTTTTTTCAGAGAGGACACGCATATAGAAATATGTAAAGACAAAAGCAAGGAAGTTTGTTAGAAGGGGATTCCTCTCCATTTTCAGAAAATACTGGTTCATATTCTGTGTGTTCTGGCAACTAATTGTAAATGTCTATGAAGCAGTTGGGAAGACACACTTTTATAGAACCCAAGGAATGGTTTTTCTCTTGAAAATCATGGGTTCATAGTTTTTGTCTCTAAGCTCTGTGCTGTGTTCAGGTTCAGTGATATAGTTGTTACATCATTTGTTTCCACTGGGCAATGTCCAGAGCAGTTTTTTTCTGTTTTTCTTTTTTATAATTATTTTCCTCTCCCTCTGCTTGTTTAAGCCTTAAGTCATACCATTTGTTTTAAGACTGTAAGTTACTGGTTCCAGGACTGTTATCTTTATATGAGGCCTGTCAGTACATAGAACAGCAGGACACCAAGTAAGTAAGTTTCCAAATACAATAAGTAAAAATTCAAGAAAAACCCATTTTTTAGTAAAAATACATGTATTCACCCTGTAGCTAGTCCACCCTGTTTCCCAGTGTCTTAGGGTTATTTTTAAAAATATGAATTGACCACTTCTTAAAATAAAATAGTTTTGAATTGAAGATTACAATGAAAAATACCATTGACTGTCTTTAAGAAACATTTGCAATAATTAACATCCAACATAGTTACATATTTAGCTTTTGACACTATTTCCATAACAACAAACTATATATTGCTAGAGATTGACGAAAAACACAAGAAAGCCATCACCTACATTCATGAAGCTCAGGGGCAGAGTTTTGTTCTTGCCTCCTACTACTTTCTGAAAAAATCCAATGTGCACATAAGCACAGTATTTTGGTGGCTGAGAACTTATAAGGATGGAGCAACAGGTCATTGACACTGGTCAAAAAACACATTCTATCACTAATTAGTACACTAGTGCAGGAGTAGCCTTTGGATTTGTGTCCAGCTAATATCAATCTTACACCTATATTAATAAATATGATCATTTTGGTGTATTTTTTTTCCTTTTTTCTCTTTATTTTTTCTTACATTTCATGCTTTGTTTGCATAGACTTCTCCACAAGTATGCAGCCTTCACAAGGGCTACATACTTGATGACTGGGTTACATCTCTTAATTGAGACTGATGCATCAGAGTGCACACCTTTATTCTTGACTCGATAAATGTTTACAAATTTCAGATAAGAATATTCACTGCGTCTATTTAAGACAATAGTTTTTGCCTGTATGGAGTGAAACATATTTTCTGATGAAAATTCATGAGATGAAATGTCACCTTCAGAAAGCTTGTGAAAAACGATCCTTAGTGTGAATCTTTCTGTCAGAATTCAAGTTTACATTGTTCCACTGGTGTACCCAGCCCATTTCCAGTGACAAGGAATGTACAATGATATGTGTACCTTTCCTGAACCTATTACGTGCTGCATCTCTGCACTGGCTTTTTTTTGCTGCTGGGAATAAGGGCTTGAAGCACAGTGAAGTTGCTGGATACTGTAGTTGTTATTTTAAAAATATATATTTGTAGTTTCTGCATGATATCTGAGTTCATGATTTTAAGTGCTGCTTCTAAGAAATCTGAAATCTCTGAGGTGCTGTTTGTGGCAATGTCTAGAAATAATTTTTATTTTATTTTAGAGCACGCCAAGTCTTAAAACGAAGATTAGGTTTTTATTCTAGTGGCAGCTGTATTGATGCACTTGGTTTCATATATTTGTGGCAAAAAACCATGGTGGTATTGCAGGAGAGCAGACTAAAATACAACAGACACATCACATTGCTAGATCTGATTGGGAATTCCAAATGCAGAAATTCTGTGGAGTTTGCTATACCTTTTGTTTATGATGGCCTTTGAATTACATTGTTCATGTCAGATCATGAAAGGACATGAATGTTGGAATTTTGAATGTTCACTTTTTTTTTTCCACTTCTTTCATGAAGATAAAAGTATTTATTTTCTACATAAACAACAACATTAAGAGCTCTATTTGTTTTTTATTTGTCTCATATTAAAAAATTATTTATTACATTATTATACCTTATAATAATAAAAAGTATTATTACCTTATGATGGCATTTCTTTTCAGAACAAAATGGTATTTTTTTTAGAAGAACAAAGCTTATTTTGTTATTCCAACTTTCTTGGAACTGTTGTTTGCAGCTAACATTTACCTGCAAAATTTCAGTCAAACTGCTAGCACTGCTCTTACTTCAAAGGTATGAGTTGAGCAGTTGCCATTACATCAAGGCTTTATATTTCACAAAGCTTTATATTTCACAAGGTTTTATCTATAATAGTCACATAATTTATTGTCTTATTATTATGTCAAATTCAGTTACCTTTATTCAAGTTTTCTGACTAAAATAACGGACTAAAGGGTTTATTATGTGGCCAGCTGTTATTGCTAAAAGGGTTTCTTGTGATATTGTAGGGATACCATTGTGGACAGGATGTTACCATTAATTGTTTCCATACTCTATTTTAATTTCTGAAGACAGATGTGAAAACACACACAAATGTATTCACACACACAAGACAAAGAAATTCAAAACAGTCTTGACTAATGAACTGTTCCAATAAAATTCGATCTCCTAGCTGTGATTCAAAGAGCCTTTTAATTTGAACATGTTTAATTTTAATACATACAGTAGGAAATTGAAAATGGAACTGTATATTGCAAATACTAGAGTGTTTTTGTCACTGTTTGTGATGGAAGGATGCAAAGATCCCATGCAGTGCTTCACCCAACTGTACTCCACACAGGCAAGTCCATGGAAAAAAAGTAACTCATTATAAAACAGAAACACTATGAGGGAAAAGAAATAATATGGTAGCAGTAACAAAACCAAGCAATGGCATATACAATGATATAACAGGGTCATTATGACTGTTATTCTTGCTGAAACTAAGTATATAAATTAACAATCATTTAGGGTAAAACATGAAAGCGGACAAAAGGGAGACAGATCCCCTAGAGACTGTAGATTTTCCTGTTCAGACTGGTGGTGTTTGGCAGTTTCATCATCTCTTCCCTTTAATGTAGGGTTGCTTCAAGTGGTGAGACCAAGTCCACTGACTGCAGTTCAGCTGCACCTTAGGTGATTAGACTGGGGCGGGAAAAATCTGTGGGACAGAGGAGTCTGAGAAGGAAATACAGATGCATTGGAAAATATATTTACTGACTCCTCTGTGTTTCTTCCCATCTGCAATAAAGAATACATAGTAAGTTTTGGGAATCCTTGCCCTTTCCGCTGCTTTCTCAGTGGTCCTTTCTTGAAGTCTAAGAAAGTCCATAATAGGACTCTGGGCCAGGAAAGAGAAGTAGTAATGTTCTAACTTGAAATGTTTTTAGTTCGTTGGTTTGGAAATTTTTTTTTATGATGGACATCTATTTTTTAATTTTTACAATGTTGCTTTATTTTGCAGATGAACACACTAGAAACAAAACTGATTTTTTTCAATACTATACGCACACAAACACACACTCATGTTAAGCGTGCATTTATAATGGCACATGTCATATATAATGACACATCTAGTGCCATAGATAACAAAATTAAGATGTGGTTTAAACAAAATTAAGATGTGGTTTCCTACATCACATACTTAATTTTGCAACACCTGACAATTATTCTAAGAAACATTCTCAGTCTGTATTCTTTGGCAGAATTCTTCATCAAAAGCTGTGATTTACCACACTAAGCACTCAAAAAAATAAAGAAAGCAGGAAATAAATTAAATAGCACTGACTGAATTGTATGCAATGATAACAGTCTTACTCCACTTGAAGATTGGCACATTCCTCCCTCCCCTGATAAAATAATGTGGTTTTATTCAGTAAAACTCCTTATTTCTACATTCCTATAACAGTAAACTCCACCATCCTTTAGAGCATATAGTAGGAAGATTTCTCAACAAAAAAGTCTATCTTTAGCATATTCCGTATGTGTGGATTTCAGCATATTTGTATTCATACAGACTCATGTGATGGATTCTTTTATTTTATTTGAAACCTTTCCCTTAAAGCATGCATTTGTATTTTTAACTTTAGGTAAGGTTCTAAACATTAGCATTTGTGTGCGTTTCATTCAGCCTACCTCATCATTTTCTTGTTTCATGCCCAGGGCTTAGCAGTTGGAGTTTAAAAACAGCCAGCTTTAATGTCTGTGACTGACATGTAATTTCTGCTTACTTTAAAGCTTTTTTTTTTGCTAACTTTGCCTTTTTTAAAATTCTTTCCTGTCCATAATCACAAAGCTACATAAGCTCTTTTGTGGCTTAATAAATATTGTCAGTTTTTTAAAGCTCAGTGTGGTATGTATTCTTCTTCAAAGATAGTTATTAAGCATATAAAAAGAAGCTTGTTAAATTTGTAGCTTTATTTTTTTTATTATTCCTACTTATATTTAAATGAGGAAATATAATCCATGAAAGAGGCTGAACCGTCAAAAACACTGCCATATCTATAATTAAGTATAACCTTCCTGGGTTTAAATAACATTATCAACAAAAGCCTCTAAATTTGAAATTAAATGCTCTACCCTCCTTCCATTAACATTATTGTTTTGCTTGGAAACTCAGAGATGTGAATGCAAAGGAGGTATTTAGCTCACAGCTATGACATATCTCCCATTTTTAAAAGTAAACAATAATGAGAGGCATTCCTTTTTGGAAAATATATGCCTTAGATTACATGCTTAATGACAAGCATATATCTTAGTTCTGCAGAATTATTACCGAGAATAGGAGTTAAAGGACATAGCAACACATCTATGCACTCAACTTTGCTTCTCATTTTGTGATCAACTAAACAATTCTGAAAGATACAGTGGAAGCAGTATTCCATGTCATCGTTCTTAAAAAGAAACTTATCATTAAAGCTGGAGAGAGAGATTTGCCTCACTCCTAAAAGTTTGCTCTTTTTTTTAAGAAAAATGTTTCTCATAGCACTTTAGAAGTTTCTGTAAAATAGGAGACACACACAACTGAATTATTTATTGCATAGATTCTGCCATTATTCATTTGGAATGTCTGGCACAGCTCATTCATTATTTGCAATGTATCTGAGTTTTAGATTAATATGAACATGATTTTAATGAATCCGTTAGAATTTTTTCCTGCCATGACCCTTAGCACCTCACTGCATGACAGAATGTGTGTGAATAGCTACCTGCTGAGACATACACTCCACAAGGCAAACAAAATACAAAAGCCAGCACCTGTGAGCTTCATAACTCATCCTTTCCACACTGCAGATAGCTGACAGTGGATCTTATGGGGTAACATGAAACTATTTGATTTGAGGACTTCATACATCCTTTCTTCTCTGTCTTCTCTTTCCTACACAATCTACAATGCTTACTATGTGTTTACGATTCTTTTTTCTATTTGTAAACTATTCCACATAGAGTAAAAATCACTAATAGTGACTTGTATTATGACTGATAAGGGATCATTTAGTTTGAAAATTTGTGACAAAATATTTCAAACAAGAAAATGATGGAGGACAAAAAATAAATGAGTTGCAAAGTATTTCAACTGAAGTTGGAAAATAAAATTATTAGAGTACACTCACTGTCTGTCAAGATTTTCCTCAAAGCCCATGCTGCCCTCACTGAGTATTTAAATGAGGTTGTTCAAGTCAGAGAAAGTGATGCAAGACCTGCCAACATAGTAAATTGCCCCTTCCAATTTTAATTTCCCTTACTGCATGAGGAGTTCCATCTCCTTTCTGATTTACCCACTATCTTAAAAGAAAGATTGGAAATGAACCTTCAGAAATTTAATTTTCATTTTATGTTTAAGTCCAGTTAAAATGTATTAGCACATTTCATGGATAGTACCAAGCACTAACCTGACTAGATATCCTTTGAAATTCACTGTGTTGTTTTGTGCTTTGCTTTTCTTTTAAATTAGCTGTAGGGCTTATAATGGTGCACATTGAGAACATATTGTTTATTTGTTAGAATACAGTAGGATACAGTGCTGTAAGTAGTTGGTGTAAAATTTCCATAAGCTTTTGTACTATCATTATAGTTAATGTATCATATTCATGTCAAATTGCAGCAAATTTTGAATTAAAATACAATGTTCAGGAGTAGGAAAAAAGAAACTATTTAATTTAAAGTCAATCTTAAATGATAAATTTACCAAACCATCTACTAAAACACTACATATTAAATACTTAATTCTAAATACTGAAACACCATCAAATATACTTCTCACAACTTAAAGAGCTCAGTTGCCTGTCTCAAACACAGTCAAGGCCACGGAAGGATCTTGTCATAAAATAAGCCACCAGAGCAGGTATTAGAGATAAGCACAAAAGCGAGGCATTTGCAACAGAAAGGTGCTAATTCCAGGCCTGGCAGAGGCAATTTGGTTAGAAAATCCTGCTTAATGCATCCAGACAAAAATTCCCACTGTGACACACTGTGGGAAAGGAAGCAATTGTCCATCCATATATCATCCCAAGTTATGAGAACAGCAACTGTGAGCACCCTATGGATTGGGAAACCTGAACTGTATAAAGGTGGTACCCGGAGAAGAATGGCTCTGGCAGTTCCACCACTGAGAAATCCAGGCTGAAGAAGGACCAAGGGACACGGCTGGACCCACAGCTGATCTGCTTGGTCTCTCTCTCCCCCTAGCTCCCTTTTCTGTTTCTTTCTATTAGTCTACTTCACACTCATTATTAAATAAAATCCATATTCTTGACTGTGGCATGTGATCTGTCTGCACTTAGTTTGGGCAGAGGCATCTCTCACTAATTGGATTGTAATACAACTGAAAATAAAATACATTTTAAAATTCAGGAAAAACCTTCAAACTCACACTTCAGAGCACACCTTCATACTACAAACTGAAAAACCACAGAAAGAGCTTTTTTTCTTACTAGACTGATTCATCACATCTAAGACCACAGCTACTGTGTGGTTTTTTTATCAAGATAGAGAATTTAAGCTGCTTCTACAGCTCTTAATAATCTGTTTAACCAGCTTTTTGGCAGCAACATTAAACCCAAGTACAATGCTGCTCTCTCCATCCTGCAAAGATGAATAGGATGGTTCCTCTGTAGGCACATACAAAATAATACTTACTCTAGACTGTTCATGAACATCAAGATAAAATCATATACAATTTTTCATAAATTTGTTTTGTTAAAAAAAAAAACTTTCCTCTGAAATCCAATGCTCTGATTTAGAAAAAAAAAATGTCTGGGATGTTATTGCTATACAAAACATTTCACTGGGATGTTATTGCTATACAAAACATTTCACAAGCACACAGTTGGGTGAGTGCACATGTTCATGTGTGTTTCAGATGAAGGTCAGCCTGCCAAAGTATCTTGCTCTCAAGGATCTTCTGAAGTCCATCCAGCAGTCAGGCTTATCTAGTACATCTAACTTGACTCTGAAATTTTGATAATGATCTCTAAAGTCCTGAATAATTAGTCTTGATCATTTGAGATAATGCTCCTTTTCCTTTCAAGGTTACAATTAAATATATTGAGACTCTTTTGCTCATATTTTTAAGTGTCTTTTCCTGAACTGATAGCATGCTAGCTAAAAAAAATGAACTTATTCCTTACTACAAGTTTTGAAACTACTGATAAGGAGCTTGCAAGCATTTTGAAAAGTCAAGATAAGCTGGAAAACAGAAATAAAAATATAGATGTCACAATCTTCAATAAAGGTTATGAAAACAGCTTCTGTCAGTTACTAGTCACTAGCAGAATGGCTGTATTACTAATCCCACAGCATGACCTACAGCATGCAGCAGGAAAATCACAGCACATCAAAATGAATAAGACCAAATATAATAAGAAGCTCTGATTTCATACAGTGAAATTATTTATGGAGAAGTCAAACACATTGTACTGAAGAGTTTTATTATGCAGTGAATTCCTAAGAATTGGACGCTTAAGTTTAAAAAAAAAAAATGCTCAGATTGGTCTTTGATAGAAAAATTTTTTTTACAAATTGATGAATGGTGGATGAAGTCACTAATAAAAGCCTGAAGCCACTTTGACTAAGGGAGAAGGCTCCACCTTTTTCTCGTTACCCAGCGCCTGTACTTCAGATTGTTCTAAAATATTATTTGGGAAAAAAAAATACTAAACTGATTACATTTCATTGATAATGTAATCCTAACAAAATCAGATCTTTTTCCTTCCACTAATAACTACTACTTCTTATGCAGTGAAGCTGAAATCAAATAAATAATGCCTGTTATTGCTCTCCCAAAAAATAAAACAGCTTTAATATCTGGTGTCAGAGTTCCTGCTGTGTTTCTCTGAGGCTTTTTCATACCAGAAAATGAACAAAACTCTATTATGGAATCAAAGTAAATAACATCCCAGATATTACTTGTTGTCCCCCCAAAACAAGAAGTTATTGTTGCAGAAAATAATACAGTTTATTTTAAATAACAGAGGATATAAGTGAAGGGGAAGTGGAATAAAGTTCATTGACCTTTTTCCAAAATTTTCATCAGTCTTCTAATTTATGGTAAAGATCAGTGGCAAACCACATGTGGTTTAGTTACATCCTCTGAAATTGTTTGAATCTGTAGGAGATAAATAAAAAAATATCAAGCTCAGAACTGTGAAATGTTCGCTTTGTCTAAAGATCATTTCCATATTTAATCAGACTTCAGGAATGATTTTTAAAATGTCATGGATTTTTCAGACTGACAAGCTTCACATTAGAATGTCTTCCCTTTTAGAATAAAAAGTCTGTTGTTTTCCTTTCTTCATCTTATCTCCTATAACTTGATTTATTAGTCAACATTTGCTGCCAAAGCAGTACAAGGGCTTTATTTGGAAGGAAGATGAGTAGGGACGTGACAAGTTTCCTGTTCCCATTGTTTTGCCTGAGTAAGTCCTGAAAAGTTCCATTTTCCTCTCTGTGCGTTGGCTCTTGAGGCACCAAAAACACACTCATGGATGGGAAGAAAAGCCCTTGTATCTACGGACAACACAGAAATGAAACACATTTGAAAAAATAACCAAACTTCCACTGACAGGTTGAGCCTTACAGGTGGATGTTTAACTTCTGAGGAAGTGTTTCTCTTTTCCTCTTTTTCCAGTAAGTAAAGGAAACTGTCCCAGTAAGTTAATGGAAATGTCTGGAAGCCAACTGTAATGGTGGATTTCTCAAATTTTGACTTTCAGAAAGTGAGGATGGGATTAAATAGCTATTACATTCCTGATTCCTCATAAATTAATTACAATAAAAACAACATTTAACCTTTGTATAAATTATACCTTAAGTAATTTCAATCTGAGAATTAGTGCCCTCAAGAATTAACTATGTGCTGGTTTATATCCTCTATGATTTGCTAACACACTTAATAGTTTTTAACAGTATGTAACAGAAAGAGTTGCAAGTCATGCAACATGAACAGAAGTTTGATGGTTTTGCCCTCATTAATAATGGGCACCTGTTGATATTTTCAGCAATGATTTAATTGGTGACATGAAGCATTTGAAACATAAGAAAGTGTTAATGCTAATGAACATGCAAACAAAACTGTCTAGGAAATTTCATGTTTAGATTCAGAGTTGTCCTTTTGTTCAAGTCTTCAAACTGAAATTATCTAGGGGTTTCAGCTTTCAAGCTCTTCATTTTCTCTCCAGCTTTAAAAACATCCAAAATTTTGTTGTATCTGGAACTTGCAAAGGTTTTTATATTTTTTCCCCATAAGAAAAGTTACCTGCATTAAAACATTTAATGGAATTTATCAACTGCTCTAGCCTATAAAACCCAAGAGTGTGTTCTTTTATTAGAGAATCATAAATGTTGATACCATTCACCTACAGAATAATATGAAAGCAATAAACTGCAGCTATTCCTTCCCCTTTCAGCTATTTGCAGGAGACCATAACAAACAGAAAATCAGCATTAGCAAGTTCTAATAACCTGTTTTATTTTTTTTATTCAAATCAAATTTATCTTAATAGAGAAATATTTTATTTGCCTTTTTTCCCCCAGCTACTTTGAGTAAAGAAACATTTTTGGAAGTAGACCTCTCATGATTTCTCCAGAATTAGTTTAAGAAATGTGAAGCTGGATAAAAGTGAAGGTTTCTCCCATTCACTGTTTTTTTAATATGCAATTCTTCTCAAACTGTCTGAAGAATGATCTATCAAATTGAATAGCTGATGCACTTTGAAAATTTAACTCCAAAAGATAGATGACATTTTTTTCATTAGTTTGAAATTTATACGCTACAGTATCTGTCACAATAATAATAGAATCTGACAGTGCAGATCATATGGGTATTCTGCACAGCAGAGGTAATGTGTTCTTTGGAAGATAAAATGACAATTTGTTCAAATCACAGATTTTTAAATTTTAGACAAACAAGGTAGCTCTCACTCTATGTAACTCATTCTTTTGGAATAATTTCTTTGCTAACAATATTGCAGCAGGATCCAGACCACCCACATTTTGTCTCTGTGGGAATTTAACAGACTGTAGATGTCCAAGAATATGATCAGGAAAGCCTGCTCCACAGTGCTGTTTACCTCAGAGTCACAGAAGACTCTCTAGGTGCTGCTCTGAGCAGCCTTCCTGTTCCCATGATCTCTAAACATTGGCTTTAGCCTATGCCTCAAATCACCCTCTGTCAGCAAAGGAAGGCCCCTGGCTCCTTCATGCTTACCCAGAGGGTCCAGTATGATATGAATGCTAAAAATCTTTACCTCTTTCATAGACTCAGGGTGTCACTCAATGCAAAGCTCAGCAGTCATGACTTATTTTATTTTTAAAAAACCTCAACATATTGATGGAAGAAGATGAAGGTGGTTTTCCTTTAAATAACAAGTAAAATGAAGGTCAGGCTGCCAGGAACTGTAAGATCTATTATCTCTGCCTGAAGGATCTTAACTATAACTCCTATTTCCACTTGCTGCCTCACCAAATTATGATTATTATTATTATTATTGTGCAGCCAGGAACAAAAAAGTCCCTGAGACAGTACTAAACACAAATATAAAAGTTCTTTTTCTCCATTATCTAGAATTTAAGACATTTGGTTATTAAATTCTGACAGGTTGATAAGCTCAACTGCTATACTTTAATGCAACAATTTCCCTCTGCAACCTGAGCTCAAATCTGTGCATAACATTTACATTCATTTAAAAAAGCTGTCTTGTTTGGACACACCCAAGTATCATAATTTCCTCATTTTCTGTACTTCCAAAACTATGTGTGTTCTCCATCCAACTGTGTATTTAAAAATAAAATAAACAATAAACTAAATTTGTGTTCTTAAAACTGCTAAAGGAGAGAAGAATAAAGATTTTTTGATGAATAAACTCAAATCTCTGTTCTCGTTATTTTCTTCTGTAGGACTTAAAATGTTCTTGTCAGTATTCACTGTGAGCAGTGACACAAATGTTCAAGGACACACCCTCAGGTAAAGAACCATTTTCCTAGCATGAACAAAATTAATCACAGATCAGTCTAACACTAGCCAGTAGTATTTACAACACAATTGAAATTTTCCAAAAGAGACTCAAACCCAGGAACTTTTGGAAAGGAGACACAACCAGCTGAATCATGCTTGCATTACAGATCATCTCTTAAAGCCTTTAAATTCAGAGCAGCCATATCTCTTTCTGTTTGTGCAAGATCTAAGTGAGTGTTTGTGACAATTCTTATTTCTATTTCAACCTTCATATTGAAAGGGCACTGTAACAAACTATTTTCATTTCAAAATCCATGCTATCCAAGCTTTTAGAGTAAGGAACTAAAATCCAAGTACAGTAGGATCTAAAAACCAGTTCCACCAAAAAAAAAAAAAAAAAAAAAAAAAAGAAAAATTTAAAAAATAAGAAGAAGAAATTGAATTGCATCTAAGGCCTTTCTCAGGCAATATATTTGGAAGTTTTCAAGCAAGTTGTCTATTAAAGGTAGGATATTATAAGGTTTATAAGGAAAAAGCTTTTCCCTTACATTGGCAGTTTATCAGTCAGCAATTACTGTAGGATATCTGTCAGGCTTTCCACACTCTGTATTTTCTTATCTAAAATCTCCATGTCTGCAAAGTAATATTATTCTAATAATGTTAAAATAAAATCACATTAGGTTGTTCTTCCTGCTGCACCTCTCACATCTACTCCTAGCTAGATATCTTGAGTTTAGTAAGAACCGGGTGTGACAGAAAGGTTCTTCTCTGAAGGCCTGCACCATTTCATCCACAAACCAAATGGTACCATGGCAACTCTTAGTACAAATATATAAAGGCTACTTCTGATTCAAGAGTGGTTGAAATTAAAGAAAACATTGTGTTTCAACAGAGGAGTTCTCCGGTTACCTGAGAGTTTTGAAAAACTGTACTATGATGCATCATAGTCTCTAGTTGCTATTAATTTTATCTGGACTGGTGCTATTTCAAATTTCCAAAAAGGACAATTTCTCTACTTAAATCAAAATATCTTCCTCAACTGGCCAGTTTTCTCTGACATTTTGCTAAATTTATTTCTGCTACATTTGTAGTCACTAGACAAATGGTGGATACCACTCTTTTAAAAAAAAATAATGCATGATTGTTAGGCAGTAATTTTAACTTAACAGCAGGGTATTTTTTGGATACGAAATACGCCCCTGCTGTGCTCTAAAATTCACAGGGTGAGAGTCTTAGCTCCTCTAAGCCAGATGTACTTTTGAAAATGATGGATCTGTACTATCTTAAATTACTTACAGATCTATCCCAATACAACAAAGACAGAGAAATCTTCAAGGAAGCTGTACTTGCCAACTCTGTTTGAAAGACTTTTCCAACTATTTATAAAAACCTCTTTTCTTTGCTTTCCAGCTAAGACTGGCATGTGACTTTAATCAATTGGACTTCAGTAAACTTCACACCTCTGTTCTGTAGTGGTCTGTTAAGCTGTTAAGGCTTGTGAAGCTTTGTAGGTTTTCAGATAGGCTGTTTTTGCTGACAGCAGCTGTTTCAAGTGTGCAGTAGCTCCATATAAAGGAATAACTCAGGCTTGAGGGAATTAAGTAGACAAGTAGATTTTAATAATGCTCTGCACAGTCTTAAAGAGAATTGAATTGTTTAAATATGAACACAGCTTTAATATTTAGCAAAGGGTCCAAATATTCCCATGGCTAATGTTATACAACACCCTACAGGAGGTTTGGTGATCTGAATTGCCCTCTAAATCCCTAAATCACTTAAATGGGAAGAATTGTCCATATGTAGACAATCTAAACAAGTAGATAATAGTTCAGAGGATGTCTAAGCCAAACCTCACTATATGCAGAAGAAAAGGGAACGGGTGATATCCTGGCCTCATCTGGGCTTGAAACCAAATGAGACTGAGATTCACAGTCCAATACTGCTCTGTTATTTAAAAATCATATTTGCTGCTTGATGGCAGAAAGAACCCTTTTTTTTTTTTCGTTAATTTTTAGCTTTTCACTTACTTCATTGTACTTTTAGCTGTTCCTCTAGGATATAAATAATGTCTATTATAGTCTACCATCACTTTCAGAGGGTTCTCAAAATATCAGCTAAAATACCTCAGGAAAGATGTTCTATCCACAAAATCATGGCCTATTTGAACAGCAGCAACTCACATGACAGAGAGACCTTTCTCAATCTGTATAGCTGAGACTGTACCACCAGGTAGAAAGGGTGTGTAAGGATATCTAAAGTAGAAAGGCTACACAAGGATATATAAGCCAAGCAGTCAGCAGATGTGCAAGAGAACACTGAATATTGCCAGACATTAAACTCAGACATTGTTCTCAGTCAGGAAGGGAGAACAGTGTTCTATTGTTCTTTTGGGGATGACTTCTTTATCCTTCTGCATTAAGAATCAGTAAATAAAATGCACAAGTAGTCCAGAACTCAGGATTCTTTCTCCCTCAGGAATATCAAACACTCAGAGTAGAAGGTTTCTAATCTTACAACTCCATTTTATGTCCAAAAGATAGTACTCTGAAGCTTTTTTAGACTACAGCTGCATTAACAAACTGATCAGGACTTGGACAAAAGCTGTAGGACTAGCTTTATACACTGTATGGAAAAATGTATGTATAGACAAATAGCAAGATTCCAAAAAATGCCAGTGAAATACTCAGGGAAAAGCATGGACTGAAGAATGTTTTTAGCTGGGGGAATTTTCCCAGTATGAATGATGGTAACCCTGTTTTGGAGAGTGATTTGGACAGCATTTATTAAAATTATTATAACCTGAGCCATCTAAGCTTTAAGCAGGGAAAGGAGTTCTGTGTCATCACTTTCTATGTCTAAATGCATAAAGCAAGGTTGTGGAGGTAGTGGTAATGCACATAGTCATCTAATTTTCACATAAATTATCCTTCAATTACATGAGTGTCTCAAAAGTACCTAGCACTGAGTCTCAAAAGTGCCTTTATAAGCCTACAATTAATAAAACTTCCTCAGTTTGGAATAAGAAGACTTTTATACACCATATTATAAAGTATCTGTGGTTTGAAAGCTTTCATTAATTATTTTAAAACAGTATGTCCAATGAGTTTTCCTAGTATGCACATTTTTATGTTGTACAGATAGTAAGTTCAGCTTGAATTTTTCTGCTTATGTTTTGAAAATACAAGTAATCATACAGGTCATGATCTCTGGGTTTAATTAGGTGACCATACTGAAAACATTTTATAAAAAGATGTAGATAAATAAAAAAAGGTCAAAACAGTAACCCATTTTGCAGAGGAGAAATGTCCTCTGTGTAATTTTTGCTAACAAGGCACTAAGGTTGCAATAACTTTTACCAAAAGGAGTTACAACAGAACTAGAAGAACTAGAAGAAAGATCTTACAAATGTGATATAGAATTCTAAGGACAACAAACTAAATTGCTAGTAATTTGGCTATCTGGAAATGTTTCTCTGTGATTAATCTTTTTTCCTGCAGCTGGAATCAACTGTGAAGGTAAATTGCTGAAGAAGCAGTTTAGTAACCTAGTTTATTCCCATTAGACAACATTGCCTTATAATGAGTAATGGGAAAACAAGTCTCATTTTTTATGCATGATGTATCCATTCATGTAGCACTTACAGACCCAAAAATATATATCTGCATCTATGAATACTGTACAGCCAATTCTGGTTTAGTTTTATTAAACTTTATTACCTCCTATGTTTAAAGTGTTACTGGTAGGTTTTATAGTAAATCCTTGAAATATGGCCTAAAGTTACTAAACCTCACATTAAAATACCCTCTTTAAAAATTGAATTTCATGCTTTCTTTGTTGGACAAGTCTTAACACTTCATCGTGCAAAATATTGCAAAATTTTCTATTAAGCTATCAAGTGAAAAAAGAAACAGCAGAAAGCTCAGAATGAACTGTCCCTTGAAACAACTTGGCATTTGCAATGGTTCAAAAGTTTGAGGACTTTCTAAACTAGAAACTGTGCCTCTGCCTTGTTTACTAGCTACATGGGTACTATCCTCCCTGAATCTCTCTAATCTTTTTTCTAATGCAATTTCCTTTTGACATTCACAATATCCCAGCATAATGAGTTCTACAATTTCAACACCAGAGATAAAAATTATACAGAAATGTGCATAACTTGTTAAATACAAAGACTTTTTTTTTAAAAAATTGGAAGTACAAGAACTGTCCAGAAGGTCTGCAGAAGGCTTGGTGCATGTGTTCACTTTCCATGACAAAGGACAGGATGCTCAGAGAAGACCTGGGAAAGGAAAGCAGAACAGAGAGACCAGCAATAAATATTTAAATATAGAGGATTATCTGGAAAAAGAGAAAATCTTGTAGGATGATTCAAAAGCTTTATTTGCATTTAAAGAGACTTGTTGAACCAGTCTGTCAAGCAGGCTGTCAAAATGTCCTTGTCATAATTCCAGCCTGGAGGCTGGAATATCGCCCACAGGGCATGTGTTTGCACCTCTTACCTCCCCCCAGGCTCTTGCACAAGTGGCTTATGTAAAGATTTAAGGAAAAGTCTGTTTATGCTCCTTTTCATACCATTCTTTTCACAAGTGAGAATATTTTGTTACACAAGATAGAGTTACAGAGCTGGGTGATAGCAGGATGAGGAATGTAACAGTAAAATATGGGCAGTTGAGAATGGTTCAGCTGAGATCCAGTAAATGCAGGCAATGAATAGAGTATATGTCAGAAGGCTGCCAAAAAAGCCAGAATCTTAGAGAGGAAAGGTCTGTCTCACACAATCTGCCTAGGGGACATGTCAAGCAGCAAAAGAATTGTGAAGGAAGGGGCAGTGTGATAAGTTCATGTGACATCTTCTGTTCTAAAATAGAATGGTGTTCCCTGAGAGATAAATGCATTATTCAGAAGCCATTTCAGGTCTTGGCCATGGCTGGACTTGAGGATGCATATAGAAGTCTGTACTCAGAAGAAACCATTTCAATGTTAGTTTCTTGCA
The DNA here is from genome assembly GCA_013186435.1 of Turdus rufiventris. NCBI lineage: Eukaryota > Metazoa > Chordata > Aves > Passeriformes > Turdidae > Turdus > Turdus rufiventris. The sequence goes on along the minus strand of PYHW01010813.1, from coordinate 1,849,549 downwards.
TTTGTAGAATGCATTAATGGCAATTAGGGAGGTTTCTCAGCTTTGCTAATTTCAGTGGCATTTTTTGAAAAGGAGATGTGGGTGCTATCATTTACCTGAGCCTTTTTAGTGAGGGTACGGGAAGGTGTCAAAGCAAAAGGGAGAAAAAAGCCTTTTTCTTCCCTGCCTGTAGAGAAAGGAAAAGAAAACTGAAATTGGAGACTGATTCAAAAAATACCAATACCAATGCACTATGCTACCCCTTAATTTGGTTTTCAGGCCAAAAATAAACTGAGATGCAGATCCTGAGATGCAATTGAAATAGAAAAGCATTGTGTCTTACAGTGACAATCTTAACTGTAGACAATAGGATATATAAAATGAAGATGTAAAGCAGATGGTGAGTGATGTTCAGTGAGGAGGTCAATTTTTTGCAGATAACAACATTTTAAGGTTGCTGGTATTTAATATACATGTTAAGAAAATAGCTGAGTCGTAGAACTTGTATACATTATAAGGAAAAATATTTTGCGCAGTGGGTAAAATCCGCTATGTTGAAAGTTTAGTTCAATCTTCTGAACTGTACAGATCTTGTTTCTTCTAGATATTTTGCACTTTATCTCAAGTTTACTTCAGCTTGTTTACTGAATTTTTAGTCTGCTTGCTCAGGAGATTCTTAAGCCAGAGTAAGCAGACTAAAAATTCGGTAAATAAACTGAAGAAAATGCAAGATAAGGGCTAGAGTGTTCAAAAAGAAAGAGCTGAAAATACCTTGGCAAGGAATAAACTCTTCACGATATCTACACACATGCACAATATGCTATGTGCATGTGTGCTTTCATCATGTGCATTAAGCAGATTTTATACACAGTGGCATGTGTGGTTTGTCCTACATACCATGCATAGCAGTGCATCAGCCACTCACTGTTTCCCATTTAATTAAATAGGAAAGACTGTAAAAAAAAAGCAGTAAACTGCTGACAAAGACACAATATCACAGACAGGTTTAGTGGCCTGTCACTGTATTTAATTAATTTAAAAATAATACAACTAGCTGAGAAGAGCAAGCAAAATCTGTGAATTTTGGAACCCATTAATTTTCATATGTGTACAAACATAATAAAATCTTCATAAAATAAGATTAAGAAAATAGAGATAGAATTGTAGAGGAATACATTTTAAATGTTCTGTTACTGTTCTTTTAGAAGGTTCATTCATTGAAATTGGCTTTTGTGAGGTCTTAAGGAATAAAAAGCTCCCTCATGCACTGCTTTCAATTCTCTCTTCATCTGTAAAAACAAGCCAAGGAGTGGTTTAATTTATTGTTGATCACTGGGGAGAAAAAAAAAAAAAGGAATGCAAAATTTAAATGACATTCACACACAAAGTTAATAGCTTTTATCGCTCTCAGAAGGCAAGAGTAGAGGAAGTATTACTTCATATAATATACGACCTGGTTTCAGCTTTATTGTCTTTAACAGCTAAAGCACTGCTGCAAATGTGTATGGACTTAAGACATAGAGTTGTCCTACCAGACCAATATCAGTGGGTCTTACAGTGTGCTGGATTTTACTATTAGCATGGAGTTATTTAGTACTTTGCATTCATAGATTTCAAATTCCTGAACTGAGTGACTTACCAACATAACAACCAGCAAAGGAAAAGTGCAAAGAGGTTGGGAGTGAGGCTGGGAGTTAAGTCTTAGACACTGAAAATCTCACAAAAGGTGGTGGGACTGATCTCCACAGTCTAGTGCATCTACTTACACATTGTTTCCTTCAAGGGGAAAAGGAAAAGAAAAGCTGAAGTAACAGACAAATGTGACATGAAAGAAAACCTTCACATTTCTAGCAGAACCTGACTGATAACACAAAAGAGAGGAGGTGTTTTGCATTCCAATTTCTATCAAGGTAAAACCTGAGCAATTACTTGTCAGAGTTCATGAATAGTGCAAGAAGTTGCACAGGTGAAAGACCCATGCTAGAGTACAGTTTATCTCCATAATTACAGCACTCTTTTCTGCAAGTGAAGAGGACTTTAAATCCTTCTGATGAATTGGTCAGGAATTCGGCTTTGGTCAGCTCTAGAAAGAAGATAAGGAAAAAGTTACTCATAAAATCTAGTTGTTATCTGTTACTTATAATGGGTCTCAGTAAGAAAAGGTATTTAATTTTTGATCTAACAAAGAAATAAAATCTAACAGAGTAATTTCACTCAGTTAATAATTTGTTTGCTTTTAAAATTTCTTATTTGGAGTAACCCCATGAGATAAAACAATAACAGCTATTAAAATCATCAATATTTTTTTTAAATGCTTGTGCAGCAGCTTCTTATATTCATATATTTTACTTATAAAGTGAACTGTCTAGTATGTGCCAACATAAATTCTATGTAGGTATTCATAGTTACTCCTGCATATGTTACTATTTTTTTACTTTTGTTGTGTGTTCCAAAAGGTAGGATTTGCCTTTAGATTGAATGTTTCACTCACTTTCATTGAGCTGTAAATATAAGTCTGCAGCCAAACTAACTTGATTTCAAGGAGGTTTTTCCCTTGTCATCATCTCAGGATAGAAGATGCAATTAATATGATGGGACCATAGCAGATACCCAGTAATGCTGTTACCAGCTGCCTAGGTCAGCAGGATGTTTTCAGCATTTGTATGGCACAGCAAACATGGGAGAGATCCCTTTCTGTCAGACCAAATCAGCTGCATAATGCAAAGAACAGCAATAAAAACACACAAAGCACCAGCAGAGTTAATGCTACAATCAACATGCTTTTCAGTTTTCTCATCAAACTACACACAGTTCCCTCCATATAGAAAAAATATCTTTCCCTGTTTTCATTTATTACTGTAGGTAATAAAAATAGTTTTCTCACTGATGCCTTCCTCTAGTAAAAAAACTATCTCTTAGGGAAGTATGAGTAGTAGCACATCCTCATTAATACCAGCTGAATCAATTAAAATTCAGTGAATATCAGATGTAGTAATGACAATGTGTGAATAGCAAATATAGTTGATTGTTACTTACACCAAATAGGGCTTATTTATATATGTTTCTACAAAACAGCCTCATCATAGTATGACCCAAAAGAATGAATTTATGCCATCCAGCCCATCAGCACCATCTACTGTGACTTGACATAACAACAGTCTTTGCCATAATAAGTACAGGTTTCAGTTTTGTTTTGTTTTTCTTTACATTTCTCTTTCTTGGGATTTTACTTTTTTTTCCTGCTTATTGCTCCAGAGCAGCCTATCACAAAAAGGTTTTTCAGAAATTTGACATTTCTGAAAATTTTTCTGAAAATGTGACTATTTCTTCTTCAGAAGAAATCATCTTGTAGATTTCAACTGGTTGAATAATTGTAGAGTTTTGAAAATGTGTAAGGTGAAAACATATGTTCAGTTTCCCTTGGTTTTAAGTGCCAGAGTGGAGGGAAATAAGGGAAAGAATAAAATTTTTGCAAATTTTAAATTCAGCATAAACTGTGTCCCTAGAATCCATTCCTAAATGAAACCGTAGTCCTCTCATGCCTGGTCAGTATTGAATGGGACAGGTCTGGCAGAATTTCATGAGGTTATCAAGTAGATGCCAGACTTCCAACGTAATCCTCCCACACAATGCATTCATAATTTTGCTCCTAAGGCAGAAAGTTCTCTTTATAGCCTAAATACCATCAGGAAAGAGGTTTAAACTATTTGATAAAGGCTAGAGATTTGCTATCTGTCATCATATCTAATTTTAGCTTTGTAACTTTCTCTTTTGTCTGCTTTCTTTCTTCCTTTAACTCAAAGAGAGATGAATCTGCAAATCTCTCTGCAGATTTGTGTTAGACTAATGGACTCACTGCCTTAAAAAACCTTTAGTTAAATCTCATCAGTTTATTCAGATTCATTCTGGCACAATAGCAATGACTGTAGTGAGTGTTCTGACTCCAGAATAATGCTTGGACAAATGAAAAGAAACAAACTTTCTGGCAGGTTTCAATAGGGCCGGTCCCATTCTTGGTTACATAGTGCATAGCATTTATGAACTCATGGTAAGGAATAATTGACACTGTGATGAAACAAAACAAAAATTAATCATGAGGAAAAAGGGATCTTATTCTTTTCCATAGAAACTGATGCAAATCCTAAATTTCCCCCTTTAGGTCTCTCCAGAATGAATGCTCTGGCACAAGTGACATTGGTCCCTCAGACAACCTTGTCAATCGGCTTATGTTTGCCATTTAGGAAAGATATGCTTACACATGCTTGCCTTCATGGGTGTAATAAATTTTATATGCTTTATTTTTCAGACAGCAAATCATTTAAAAGTGATTTGCCATACCTGGTATATAAGACATAGATTTTTTAAAAAGCAGGTTATGTAATGAGGTACAGAAAGAAATGAGGTCCTCAGCATGCTGCATATAACAGAACAGCAACCTTCCAGAAAGAAGGTTGTAAATTGACCGTGTTCCTTCCTTTTCCCTCTCATTCAGGCATAAGGTGATTTCTAAAACTCTTTCCATACTTTCTTCTAGTGATTTGAAATGACAAATTCCTAACATTACATGACTCGTTGTGGACCATTCTGGGTTACAGAATGTCTACTTCTTTTTCAGGCAGGCAGGAAAATCTAGGAGAACTCAGGAAATAGAGACACATAATTGCATCCTTCAAATATATAAGCAAAACAAACTAATATTTTATATGACCTCTTCATCTTTAAAAGCCATATATTTACTTTTGTTGCAATCACAAAATACTGGTACAGGAACATTTTCTTTTCAGTATGTCCTTCACATTCTCCCCTGCAGTCTCTTGATACTTAATATATTCTTTTCTTTTAGCTTCCAACTCCTCTTTTACCTGTCCATCAACTCTCCATTCCATAGATCCAAGCATGCTTTTCAGACATTTTTTCTTTTTTTTACTAGACAAAAGGAGTTTGTGTTTTTTATTCTTTTCACTGCAGTAAGAGGAGATGGAACTTTAATGGCTTTAATAAAACTTTTCAATGTTAAGTTACCCTTTCCACGTACTGTATTTTGCTGTATAAAAATTATTCTCTACTAAAGGTAAAGTTTGCCTACTTCAGTAATTGATTAGATTTTTAATATTCACTAATTCATTCCTATTGGATATTTTCAGTGTAGCACAGACATTAAATTACCATTATGAGGCAGGAGTTTAAATGAGCTAGTCATAATCTTGAGATTAAGGACATTCACACAATAAAAACTCAGAACACAATAGTGCAACATTTACTCAAGCACTGACTGTTTTACATAGCTAAAAATGGCAAACATAAACGTATTAATATTACACTTATACTGTATCTTTTAAAATACTGAATTTGTGGTATATATTATGAACAAAAGCTCAGATCATTATCCATTTTGAAATCAGTGGACTTACTATAATACATTTAATTCAATGGATTATGTCTAATTTAAATCACTGTAGGATAATGTCTTAAGCAAGACTACAGTTGGTGAGGTGGGCAGGATCTGGAGCAGGTAATGCTTTTAAAAGCATTAGCCTTTTAAAAACTGACAGAGGTTTGGATTTGCATTCAGGTAGCCTCTAATGGGTTTAAAGGATAAATTCCAAAATGTTATCATGTGATCTCCTGAAGGAAGAATCATTCAATGTTTGAAAGAATCACTCAGTCAGCACTGGCTGAGCAATAAAATAAAAAAAGATTTGTCAGCATTAGTTCATGGATTAAAATACCTCAGATATAATTGACAAAGGCATTTGAGGTGACAGCTGATATGTAAAAGCTTCAGACAGGAATATTCAAAGATATCATTCAGCTTCTGTGCAAGAAATTACTAAGCAGACTAAGGACTCTTAAATCTGAAAAAAGAGAGGTTAATTATGGTACAGATTGAAGAGAATATAGAGTATGGTATATGGGATCTGACTTTCATGAGCTGATTGGATAAGTCATTCCCCAGCTCTTACAATAAAAGAACTATGAAGAATCAAAGGAAGGTAGCAGATTCAACAATAATAACAAAAATAACAATTAAAACTAAAACTAATAATTCACACAACAGGTAGCCTGGGAGAGTTGTTGTCAAAGGTTCTTATTTGTGCTGGCAGTCTATATGAGATCCAGGGGGAAAAATCAAAGAAAAAAATCCACTGAGAAATAAATAAATATTTCAAAGTCCCCTGTGTTGCAAAGTGGAAACTGAAAAATAGAAGGAAGATACACTTTTCCAGGAATCCTCTTACAGACATTCTTGGAAAGGGTAAGGATTAAAGGTAACTGTGAGAAATAAGAGACCTGAAATTGTGCTGAAAATGTGAATGTTCAAAAAATTAAATATAATAATGCAAGGTCTTGCATTACTCTTGGGTGTGAGGCATTCCTGGTGTTTTTATGTTCAAGGTCTGAGCCCTTTATTTCTCCCTGATGTTTCATGGGTTGTTTTTTTCTCTTTTACCACCAGCTTTTATCTGCTGTCAAGAGATCCTTTAGGTGCAGCCAAGTTCGTTTAAGCGTTCACTGCAGGTAGAATTGATCCCCATGAATTACTCAAAGCCAAATACATACCCTCATGCCCCAACCAGATTCTACATTAATGATTACCTATCTTGTAATACATGCTTTAGTTTAAAGTATTAAAGTGATTTAGTATTAATGAAAAGTGATAACTCTTTAGTAATTGATCATGGACATACAACCTTGGACCACTTAATACCTTATTACTGGTTTTCATAAATCAGTATTGCTGAACCTCATGCTTGGAAATGGGGCCTCTTACAATTAAATGAGACTAATTTCAGATTAGCAAAGATTTCGGGTGTCTTTTTTTTTTTTTTTTTAATCTAGTGAAAGACAATGTCTTCTTATAAGATTAGACTTTATATATACACATAAGCCTGTATTGATGTTCCTGCTGCTATTTAAAATAAATTTTTCTGCCATGTCTCTGGGAGGGTTGTTCTAGGGAATGGCTGCTCTCCCGACAAAAAAAAAATCTTTCTTATGTGAAGATGAAACCTCTCCAGTGCAAATGATATCTGTTGCCCCTTGTCATCCCCATGTCGCTCTTCCAAAGAGAGAGCCTCCATCCTCTTTGTAGCCACCATTTAAGAACCCGAATACTGTGAAAATAATCCCCCTTGAACATTTTGTTCTCCAGTCAGAAAAGGTCTAACTCCTTCAGCCTTTCCTCACAGGGAAGATTTCCAGATCTTGGATCATCTTCATGGCCCTTCTTTGGATCATCTTGTTTTCTCTTGGTCTTTTTTGGGTTGTGGGGACCAGCACTGTACACATTACTCCAGATATAGCCCAGCAAGTACTGAATAGAGTAGAATGACCATGTCTGTACCTCTGCTAGCAATGCTCCGGGGTCTGATTTGCCTTTTTCACTGCAGCAGCATTCTGCTGACTGCTCCTCAGCTCATTGCCCACCAGCACCTCCAGGTTCCTTTCAGCACAGCCACACAGCCACACAGAGCTGAGCCAGTATTGGGCCTTTTGTCCCAGGTGCAGGACCATGCCCTTGTCATCATTAAACTTCGTGCTTTTATTTCTAGCCCACTCCAGCAGCCTGTCCAGGTCTTTAAGATGGCTGTATCTTCAGACATACTGTCACGGATTGACACTGGCTAGATGCCAGGCACCCACCCACAAAAGCTGCTCACTCACTCCCTGCTGCAGCCAGACAGGAGAGAAAATTAAACAAAGGGTTCAGGGGTAGAGAAAAGGGCAAAGAGAGTTCACTCATCAAATACCAAGGGCAAAACAGGCTCCACTTAGAGATATGAAGTGAATTTATTACTAAGAAAATCAGAGCAGGATAATGATTCCAAACACATTTTAAATCATACCCCACCCTTTCCAGGTTTACCTCCTACCCCAGTTGTGCAAGGAGGCAGGGGATAGGGGGGTTATGGTCAGTTCATCACCTGTGGTTTCTCCCAGTGCTCAGGGAGATAAGTCACTCCCCTGCTGCATTCTGGAGTCCCTCCCTCCCATGGGAGACAGCTCTCCATGAACTTCTCCAGTGTGGGTCCACCCTCACGAGCAGCAGCTGCTTGTGAACTGCTGCAACGTGAATCCCTCCCACAGGCAACAGTCCCCCTCAAACTGCTGCAGCATGGGTCAGGAAGAGTCCCACAGGGTGCAGTCCTTCAAGGACAGGCTGTTTCAGTCTGGCAGCAGCACTTCTCTCTCCATGGGTCTCCCACAGGATCACAGCCTCCTCCAGGCATCCATCCATCCAGCGTGGGCACCTCTTCTATGGGCTGTGGGTGGATCTCTGCA